>JARJCM010000219.1:0-177453 GCA_029233265.1 Mycena alexandri
CCGTTTTTTGCCTCTTCCGTTTACCCAACTGCGCCATCATTGCCTCGCGTTTCTCCCGTGCTTCTGAGCTCTCTGTCCGACGCCCTCGCCGGTGGCGAGCACGTCGTCGCTGGCTGCGCCGTCCACCAACTCCCTCCCCCGCCCTCGTCCTCTGCTGGTCTCTCGCTTCCCCAACTGCGTTTCTCCCAGTGCCTAGCATCAAAGGCCCCCATCAGGTCATTCATCTTGGGGCGGTGTTCTCCATTCTCCGCCTCGATGGCCGGCGTTTTGACAAAGGGGCCTGGGTTGGGCAATGGGTGGAGGCGGTCCAGCCGTGGCCTTTGGGGCAGCACGCTTGGCCTTTGAGGTGGCACGCTTGGCCTTCTGGGGTGGCGCGCTTGGGCTTTGGGACACCCTTGGTCTTGGGCGCGCGCTGTGCGGAAGTGGCTTTGCGGACTGGCTTGGTCTTGGGCGATCCGGCACGGGCTTTGCGGACTTTGGCCCCTGCTGTTTCTTGGCTGCAGCAGCTGATGTCTTCTTGGCGGCCGCAGCTGACTCGTCATCGTCCTCCTCCTCCTCCTCCTCGTCCTCCTCCTCCTCCTCCTCCTCCTCCTCCTCCTCCTCCTCGTCCTCCTCCTCGTCCTCCTCATCCTCCTCGTCCTCGTCCTCCTCTCCTGTTCGCCATCGTCATCCTCACCGGCGTTGCTCACTGCATCCTCCCCTTCCTCCTCACCCTCATCCTCACTAAGGTCCACGGTCTCCTTCGATTTAGCTGGATGGGCGCCCCGGGATTTCTTTGGGTCTCGAAGCCGGCCGCCACCGGCCTCGTCCATTGCCGCAGCGTGCTTTGACCGTTCGGCGGCTGTCATCTTCCGCCAGTGCATTTTGCTAGTCACTAACGCGTCAACGGTGGATTGGAGGCGGGCTAGAGTGGTGATCTTGGTGGGGTTTGATGGGCGCTTTGGCGTCGTCGAGCAGGCCAACAAGTTCGACACCAAGGAGGTAGCGTATCCCGTAGTCATAGTGCTTGTAGAACATTTTAACGTCCTTGCGGCCGGTGATGAGCTCTGGAGGAGGAGTTGGTGGACGGAAGTTAGTGGACGGAAGTTGGTGGATCACGAACTCAGGCCGTCCTCTGTCAGCTTTACTATCTCCCGCCGGAGGACAATTGAGCTCTTCGGAGGACGAGGGTACTGGGGAGCAGTCAGACACTACGCATGAATTGCAGGCTATGCCGCGTACTGGGGTCTCGCATGGAGCAGTACGCCTCGTACCGCCATAGAAACTCCACCACCGAGATCTTGAAGACATCCGTTAAGAAGTCGGCAGCTGCACCAGTGTAAAGGCACTCCGCACGCGCGGCATCCTTGATATTGCCTCGGGCGATGAACGCAAGGGAGAGGACCCCACAACGCTCCTGGAGACCCTCGAGCTTTTGCGGTCGTTAGTGGAGAGATAATGTGTAGGTAGACAGCTCACCATAACCCGAACCTTGTCGCAATTCCGCTGGACGTCGCCCATGTTGGCCAGGTTAGTTTTTCGGACCCGCACGTGCTTCTTCCCCCGCTCGTCCCCCATATCCTTGCGAAGGTCTTCCTTCTCGCTGTCGGAGAGGAAGTCCTTGAAGGCATCGCAGCCCGCCTCTTCCATCCGACGTGCAATCTCCGCACGCGCATCGTCTAGGTTCGCATCTCCACCCAATGATCAGATATATTTTACACTGTGGTCGAGCAACTTACGAGGATCTTCCTCTTTGAGCTCTTGTTGCACTTTGCTCACATAGCCATTCCAGTAGTTGGGGGCCCGCGAGGCGCTTGCGTACGCTGAGCTGGTCATTTGCCTCCGAATCCACTCTTTGCTCATGCGGTTGTCCTCAGATTGGCTGTCCCAGATGTCCTCGATACGCTGGTCCCTGTACTCGTAGAAGTCGTCGATGAGCTGGAGAACGGCGGTCTTGTTAGCCTTTCGACCACTGGTCATGAGGGCTTTGGTGTTCGCCAGTGCGTCAGAGCCGACTGGCCTCTTGCTTTTTTTGGCGTGAGTGGAGATGCGATTGTTAGTGGCCATAGTCCCACAAAATATCGACGACGTGTGTGGTAGAGGATGAGTTGGGAGTGAGACGTGCGAACAGTAAACATCATCACATGTTCGCCAATCACAGCGCTGGGTCCACCAACTTCCATTTTGTCCACCAACTTCCATTTTTGTCCACCAACTTCCATTTTGTCCACCAACTTCCTTTGTCCACTAACTTCCCAAGCACCATAGATTTATTGCGGAATCTACCGACGGGTTTTACTACATCTAAACAAGGCGATGCTTTGAAGGCGCGCACACCCATCTAAACTCCGGCGGATTCCCTTGACCCGGTGTGCGTGCCACAGTTCTTTGCTGGGCACTTACTGGTTGGGGTACGATGGCGTTTGGTGGGTGTGGGGGATATGGGAGACGCCCTCGAGGCCATGGCAGAGGCGCTCATGACACGATCAATGTCAGCGCCGGTCATCCACGCCGACGAGGCGATACCCGAGCCGCTTTGGAATATATTATCCTCCGTTACACCAGCTTTCGTCTTTGGTTGGGGGGAAAATCCCAGAGCCTCACGGACCTCCTTGTCGATATCCTCAGCCTTGAGCAGGTCAAAAAAACCATTGAGGTCGTCGCTGTCGAATTCCGCACTATCGCGGCATCCACTGCCGACCGGGGCGGGGGCAACTTGAAGTGGAGTTTGCACGCGGGCTCGATCGGCACGCAAGAAAGCCTCCATTTGTTTCTTATCTAACTCCTCCTGAGACGCGGGGGGTAGTTTGTGCCGCGATGACTCGGTAGGCGTTGCGCTCTCAAAGGGTAGTTTGTGCCGCGATGACTGGGTAGGTGTTGCAGTCGCGGTCTTCGGCGTAGCGCTTGTGGTCATCAGGAGGCGAATGGTCTGCATGGCGGTGGAATGGTGGACGAGGCAAACACGGAGGTTGATGGACAGAATCACGTGATGAATGATCACGGGTGGAAGTTGGTGGACATGGGAGTTGGTGGACTATGAGCAAAAAAAAAAGCGTTGTATTCATATATGTATCTACAATTAGGGTCTCACTATCTGCATTTATTTCAGTCTATTCGTGCTGCAACTGTGGCCGCCCGAGCAGCCGCCCGAGCGTCGCGTCTCGACACATGCACACCAGTAACAAAAAATATCCCACTATTGAAAGCGCGGCGCCATGTTCCGTCCTTCGCCTTCTGCTCACGCTCCGCATAGTCCTGTGGGGTCCAGGGCATCTGCGGCAAATCCCACCAGCCCTCTGGAAGGGGATCCATGCCCGACGAAGGTGCCGACACTACCCCACTCGCTCCCTCCTCGAAACCCTCCGCCATCTCCTGCTTGATTTGCAGAATCTCGCCCGTCGACCGCTGCTCACCCGCGTTGTGGTCGTAGATGTCGAGGTTTGTTGGGGCGGTAGGCTTGTACAGCAGCGGGTCAAACCGCTGGTCGTACTGCACTGACCCCCAGAAGGCCCGGAGTGCGGCGGCGTTGACCTTAAGCCTGAGCTTCGCAAGACGGGCGGCCTCTTCCTGCTCCCCGTCCTCGAGCTCCTCTTCTGGTGTGCCGTAGTCGAGGACCTCCTCTGCCTCTGGGGTACCGTAGTGGAGGAGAGGAGCGAGGGTGTTGCGCTCGGGGCTCACGGGGAAAGGGCTAGGGCTCCGGCTGGGGCGGGTATAGATGTCCCCGAGGGTAGGGGTAGCGGCGCGACTGGCGAGAGTGGGTATGATGGAGTCGAAGGCCTTGGGGGGAGATAGTGCACTGTGTGGAAGTTAGTGGACGCGATAGTGGGTGGGTGCACTACGCACCGTGGAGGCTCCTCGGTGTCGAAGAAGCCATCTGAGTCCCAGTCCTCCTCCTTCATCCCCTGTAGGCCAAAGGGCGCTGGGGAATCGGATGGGAGTAGATAGGGTAGACTGTCTGGAAGTTGGTGGACGCGGTGGTGATGGAAGTTGGTGGACGCACGGTATGAACCCATCGGGGTCGAGGTCAATGCTCTCGGCATTCTGCTCCTTCTCCGCACTGCGCTCCTCCGGCTCCGGCCCCTCATCCTCCGTAAGGTAGGCGTCCAAAAAACCCGGCTCATGCCCCCGTTCAATCAACTTGTGGCGATAGTAGAGCAGGTCCGTTAGGCAGCAGGTGATCATTGCCGCGTCAAAGGTGGCCTCGTCGACGGGTTTACCCTCGGCGGTTACAAAGGGGTTGCCGTGCTTTGGCTCCCATTTGCGCAAGGTGAAGCGCTTGGACCTTGGTTCGTTGATCGGAATTCGACCACCATCGCCCATGCGGCAGCGGGGGCCGCGAGCGCACAGCACGGAGTGGTACTTCCTCTTCCGCGTGGCGGGTTGGGAGGTGGAGGATGCAGAAGCGGCGGGCTGAGAGGGTGCGGGAGCGGCGGGCTGAGAGGGTGCGGGAGCGGCGGGCTGAGAGGGTGCGGGAGCGGCGGGCTGAGAGGGTGCGGGAGCGGCGGGCTGAGAGGCTGTGGGAGAGGCGGGCTGAGAGGATGCGGGAGAGGCGGGCTGAGGGGGTGCGGAAGAGGCGGGCTGAGGGGGTGCGGAACGTTCCCGCAAGGACATGTCAAGTGGGGGCGGGGAGTGGTACTCCGTCTCCTCTTCGGTGGTCGGGGCGTCCGGCATGTCGCCCTCGGCAGATGCCTTGCGTTTACCACGAACTTTCTTGGAACGGCTACGGGGGGAGGTCAGTTGGTGGATGGGAAGTTGGTGGATGGGGAAGTTGGTGGACGGGGAAGTTGGTGGACGTCACCGTGCTTACCGTGCTTTGGACGGGGGGTTCGCCCGGGAGGAAGACGCCACGGACTTCGTCTTCTTCGGCGCACGCAAACTCGCGGGCGGCGGCGGCGGACTGCTCCCCGAGGTCAGTTCGTGGACGGGTGACCAGCGCGAACCACATATTTTTACGTACCTAGCCTCCGCGCCCTCATCTTCAGGCTCCTCCTCCTGCTCGGAGTCGTCCTCAATGCGGCGGCCACGCGGAGCAGGTCCCGCGCCCTCGGTTTTCCTGTGCAGGTGAGTGAACACAAATACAGATGCGCAAGTCGTACATACGGACATACCTTTGTCGGTGCACGGCCTTGTACTGATTCTGCCGCGCTAGATAGTCCACCTTGGCCTGCCCGGAGAGCCCGCTGCGAAAATTCCGCATCGTTAGCTTGCTCTTGGCCTTTTCCTCCTCACCATCTCTAGAACGCTGTTATTTCCGTACGAAGATTCATGGCAAGCGAACACGACTCACCTGGCACGTCTGCGTCACATATACTCACGCTTCCGCTTGCGCGTAGCCTCCAACTTGAGACGCGCAGCTCCGCCTCCCGCACCCGAATCCACCTCCCCCTCCTCCTCCAGCTCATCCTCCTCCTCGGGCTGCTCCTCGGGCGCGGGCGGTGCGTTGTCTTCGTTGTGTTTGTGTTTGCGTGCCATCGGGGTGAGTGAACGGTGGGGGAGTTGGTGGGTGCGAGGTGGGGAGTTGGTGGGAGGAAGCAAAGAAGTCACGGTCACGCGTTACCGATGTCTACCAACTTCCACGGACTTCCGCCGGATTTCGCCGGCGCAACCGCTTGAGACGCTCGGGGAACTCAGCCGCGATGAGTGGACCTCAGACAGCAGGTAATCAACGCGTAATAAACGAGGGGGGGTGCGGATTTCAAAGAATTGAGGCCGGTCCACCAACTTCCTGTCCACCAACTTCCACGGCATTCCGCCGGATCTTGGCGGCACATCGGATTGATGTCAGCGGGGCAACTCTGGTTTGATTTTCAAACAATATGTCGCAGGTAATAAACGAGGGGGCTGCGAATTTCAAAGAATTGAGGCCGGTCCACCAACTTCCACGGCATTCCGCCGGATTTTGGCGGCACATCGGATTGATGTCAGCGGGGCAACTCTGGTTTGATTTTCAAACAATATGTCGCAGGTAATAAACGAGGGGGCTGCGAATTTCAAAGAATTGAGGCCGGTCCACCAACTTCCTGTCCACCAACTTCCACGGCATTCCGCCGGATTTTGGCGGCACATCAAATTGAGGTCATCGGGGCAACTCTGGCTTGATTTTTGAACCATATGTCGCAGGTAATGAACGAGGGGGGCTGCTGATTTCAAAGAATTGAGGTGGGGTCCACCAACTTCCCGTCCACCAACTTCCGCGGATTAGCGCAGTCTCTCACCTCGTTAACTTGACTTGTTTATCCATGTAAATATTCGAGCTTGAAGAGCCGGGCACCGAGTAGGGGATCGATTCCGACCAGGTAACGCCCGGTCCACCAACTTCCCCCATTCCAGTTTCTCACCTCCCCGCGGTCCAACTCGCTGCGAACTGTTGGCCCGGCCTGGGTCAACCATTTGAATACGCATGCTACAGTAGACGCACATGAGGGGGCCGCCGAATCAAAACAATTCACTACCTGTCCACCAACTTCCCATTGAACTTTAGCGCTGTTTCTCGCATCCCCGGGGGGCCCACGTCGCGGTAAGATGTTCACATTGGTTAATTAACCATGTCAAGTGTTTCTGAGGGCTTTTTATCGAACTTGGATCTCGGGACTTCAAAATCTCATATTCTCCCAGAACTCGGTTGGACGAACACCGAGATCCATGTAGGTGAGTATGACTTTTTGGTGACTTTTTTTTGTGCAGTGTCAGGATGGACTTAGGGGGCCACTGCAGTAAAATGTAACATGTTAACATGGTTGAGGGCGCCTCAATAGGTCTGAATAAGAAGTTGAAGTCGACACATCTGTTAAATTAAACGCGCTCAAACATTTGCGAAGTACGCGTTTTGGGCCTGATAGTTTGGGTCGACGTGTGTCCTAAGACTATAGTGTGGATGAGTGCCTTAGGTAGCTCATCATACTTGAACGTTGGCAAAAAATCCATTGTGTCCACCAACTCCCTCCCGTGTCCACCAACTCCCCCATATCGAATCGGGTTCGAGGTTCGTTCTAGGTTCGCTGGCCCGAGAGAAAGGTGTCAGGGAACTAAATTAACAGCTGAAAACTCGCAGCACGGGTCCCTTATGAATACAAAATGCAGTAACACCGATGCGCGTCCACCAACTCCCCTCTCGAGGCCACCACCGATACGCTAACCGCTTGCTAACTTGCAGCACCGGTTCATAAAAAGAGGCTCTCGCAGTAGCATGTATCGGCGCTCTACTCAACCCAGGGCTTAAAGTATTTTCTCGCTCTCGGTCCACCAACTTCCTCTGTCCACCAACTTCTCAGCGCGGCGCATCCACCGACTTCCTAGGGAGGCCGCCCCAGATCCGCCAGCCGCCTGATAATTTGCAGCAACCAGAATCCCTCATCCACAAGAAGTCCTGCAGCACTACGGATCAGCGCTGCACTCAAGGGCTTAAGATAGTTCTGTCTTCAGTCCACCAACTTCTTAGTCATAAAATGCTCGTTTATTATGCTGATTCAACTGGCTCCGCTAGTTCTACCAGCTCATCTAATGTACTCCACAAACCAACTCCCATCTCCCAACGGGCTTCCTTGCTCGCCAAATTTTTGCGGTATTTTTCGGGGTTCGATTTCGCCAACTCCTCCTCCGTCATGAAGTCGTTGTCGACGTACCGGAAGAGGCCGCCGGCGCTGTACTGGGTAAAGGATGCCCGGTACTCCGTCTTGGCCACGGGGATGTTTGAGTGGGCAAGGGTGGCGGAGGGGATGAGGATAGTGGACCCGGGTGGGAACTCAATGACGAGTTTCAAGTCCCACAGGACCAAATGGCCGCCTTTGGTCGGGTCGAAGTCGCTGAAGGCAGTGACGGGGCACCAGCCGAAGGGGAGGTTGAGGATGTCCCGGTGCTTGAAGGTCCAGGCATGGGGTCCCAGGTTGAAGGTGGCGGAGGCGAAGACGGACCGGGCGAATGGACGAGGGCGGGTGAGCCTCGGGTCGAGCCGGCTGTTGCAGCTCCGGTAGTATTGGTAGAGGCGAGGGGCCCAGAATGCAAGCATGGCTGGGAAGGGGTGAGAATGAGCTATGGGAGCTGGGTGACAGGGCTTACCGCTGCCGAAGGCGGCAATATCCTGAAAGGCGGGGTCGGCGGCGAGTTGCTGCCCGAGTAGGGGGTGGTCAGAGCGGAGCATGCTGGGCTGCCTCTGACCCTGCCCATAGGAGAGGCCGATGGTGACGGCCGCATAGAGTCCACGTCGGTGGGATGCGGGGGCAGAACGGGCAGCAGTCCGTGCAGCAGCGGCGCGCACAAGCAGGTCAAATGCGCGGGCGATAGCAGCGGCGTAGGCGGGGGTATTAGGCCGACCGGCGAGCACAGCGAAGATGCGCCCGTTCGCGTCGAGCAGTGGCCGGCCCTGGCTGTGGGGAAGTTAGTGGACTGGAAGTTGGTGGACGAAAAAAAAAGCGCCCACATTCCATCCCACTGGATCCATCGGAAGCCGAGGCTGATGAGCTGCGAGAGGGTCCACCTCTTCTTGGCCCGAAAGTTCTCCATGTCGGTGGGCATACCCGCCCGATACGCCCCCCACTGGACGGGGAGTGTGTCAGGGTCCAGAGCGGCCGGCAGTGGCTCAGCGCCCACTGCGTGCTTGAGGTACGCAGCAGGGCGTGGCACATGGCCGGAAGAAATGACCCTCGCCGCCCGGATCCTATTGCGGCGACTGTGGGCGTTGCTGGTGCGCGATGCAGGCGCTTCCAAGTCCGCGATGACGACCGGGCGCCGCTTGCCCTTCTTCTTTTTCTTGGGGGGCGGAGGTGGGGGCGGAGGAGGGTGGGGCCGGCAGATTCTGTATCGGTGGATGCGAAAGTGGCGTCCGAAAAGGTGTCCGAATCCGAGTCGAGGTAGGGCTCACAGTCCTCCGGTTCGGCGTCTTGCTGGCTGTCAGATTCGGCGCGGACCGCAGCGGCAAGCGGTGTGAGGATGGAGAAGGTAGTGGCCTGGTAGAATTCAGCGAATATGCGCCCGCTGCGCGTCTAAAGGATGGGGTCATGAGTACATATGTGCGCAGGAAGTTGGTGGACAGCTGACATTTCTGGACGCTGGGAGCCAAAGCATGCCTGTGAGATGAGGTTAGCACGGTGCAAATGAACGGGATAAGCGCGAGAAGTGAGTGAAAGAGGCCTGGTCAGGGCACACCCGCCTCTGCCGCTTACACGCCGAGGGGCAAGTAGCGGAGCCCAATTTGAGCTCAGCACTACACGCTCTCCGGGGTGCGGCAAGAAGAACGGGGTGCGACAGGAAGAATGGGGGGGGGCGAGGTGGGGCGAGGGCTTACCTAGGCGTCTTGGGGGGTGAGGTGGCAGGTGGTGGTGGTCGTCAAGAGAGTCAGATGTTAGTCAACATGTCGCACGTGACATGGTAAACAAACGCAAACTCTGCCGCAAACTTGATGACACGTTCTAAGGGAAGAGTCAAGGGCCGAGATAACTCGTCCCACTCGCTCCATATTGCGTCGGGAAGCACAGCATACGGCCGCCCAGGGGCCCGCCCGCGTATTAGCCTGAACAAGAGTCAAGCGATCCGTCTCTCCGATGCCGAACATGCCGCCGAAAAGGAGCGGCGTCTTGGTGAGCTTCCCTCGCCAGCCCTCAGCGTGTACTTCCTACTGACTTCTTCATAGTTGCAACTCGCCGTGAGCGCAGGGCCCTCGAAGAGCTCAGGCTCCCTGCTGCTGGGATGGACCTGGACCTGGACGATGGCATCAACGATTATGAGGCAGCAATCCTGCGAGGCAACACTCGGATGGATATTTCAGCCGCTGGAGAGGTTCCTTTGGGTGATATGCTCCATCCAAGTGAGCTTAGTGAGATGTATTCCGCTTATCTCTCAAAACACGGGTACGTTTTCCTGTCCTAGTCCACCAACTTCCATAGTCCACCAACTTCCCTAGTCCACCAACTTCCCTAGTCTACCAACTTCCATAGTCCACCAACTTCCCACTTCCCTCCGTCTTGCTGTTCCTTACGTCGCTCCCGCAGGAATCGCGTGCGGAAACGCAATCGCCGTGGCCGTGGAAAGCTAATTGTGGACGGTTTTGAGGCGCAAATCCAGGACTTCGCCAATGCATGGGAAGCCTGGGAACTGTTTGCCGAAGAAAATGGCCCCGATGCTAAGTTCATGCCGCCAGAAGGTGCTGCCGTGCAGAGCGAAATGTCGGTGTACGTCATCGACATCTTCGGTGTGTGGCTACATTTTTTTTCTCGCTCTTTCTGACCTAGCCACAGAAGGGAAATGGGTCTCTGTTCCATTCTTCGCCGGCGACAGCACTATCGCCCCGTCCCTGGTACGCCAAGGGCTTTTCCCCTGCACCCCATACTTTGCCACCGTGGTGTTTACCGCCCGCACCCTGAACACCTTTCACTCGCTCCGTATGCGCTGCCCTTGGCTAGGGAAGCAGGCCTTCCTCCGCAGCGTCAGCGACATGCATGGTGTTGCACCGCGGCCGTACCTCCAGACTCAATTCTCTGCTGCGTACGACCTCTTCCTACGTGTCAAGGAGGTTGTTCGTCACCGAGTGGCCCAGCTGCTTGGACGTGATGGACCCAATTGGCGGCTCCAGAACGCCTGCCCCGCTTGCCTTTACAAGGTCGAGGGCGAGGCGGCCTTGGATCCTCCCTTCTTCCTCACCATGGACGGTAACAACTCCCTCAAGCGAGTGGAGCGACGGGAAGGCTACACAACAGCAGACGGCGTCAAAGTGTCCGGGGAATACGTAGAGGCCATAGATGACCGGGCCGCTCCCCGCGACTACTACATCCCGGCGGCGGAGGTGGATCGCTTCGCGAAAGGCGGCGGTGAGGAGCTGCTCAAGGGCTTCCTGCCAGATCCCAAATGGGCGGAGGGAACGGACGGATGTGGGGATGGCTGGCAAAACATGAAGGAGCACGTCACCCAAAAGGCGCGGGGCGTGTACGCAGAGACCGGGATTTTTGGCGCATTCTGTCGCCATAGCGTCTGCCTCCTCATTTGTGACATGATTCGGAGCGGTGAGCTGTACGTCAATTTCTTGGTCCACCAACTTCCATCCAGTCCACTAACTTCCGTCCACCAACTCCCTCAGTGCCAAATACGGCCTTGCAGCCACCTTCCACCTCATCTCTGTGCTCGGGAAGTATCGTCTCGGCTATGATATTGGCTGCAAGTTTGAGAAATGGGTCTACACGCACCCCCTGACCGCTCGTGCCGCTCTTGAGCATGGGTTCGAAGCCGTCGTTGGAGCATTCCATGGCACCGGGCACAAGCGGCTCTGCCAGGTTCGCAAGATGCCCATCTACACCACCGGTAGCGGCCTTGAGGCATTCGAGAACATGGAGAGCGTGTTTTCGAAGTCCAACGCACTGGCTGGCACTACTCGACACGCATCACGTTTCCACCGCCAGCGGGACATTGTTGAGTACTTCGCCCACGCTGACAATTACGATGCGCTGGCCGGCATCACCAGTCTACTGGACAGCAAGTATTGACATGCGCTGCAAGTGCTGGCTCGAGCAGATCAGCTGCTGGAGGCGATGGATGGTCTCGGGCTGGATCGAGCTGATAAGAGTGTGTTCTCCACATGGCTTGACGCTGAACGAGCAGCGCTAGAGAAGCTACCCACCGACCCACCTGAGGAGACGTTACAGATGGAGTACTACCGGAAGTTGGTGGACCTAGGGGTTTCGCAGTGAGTCCCACCTTTCACATCCGGCTTTTACTGAGTTTCTTCCTCAGGGATAATGCCGACAAGGTTCTCGCCGTGAGGATCATTGCCTCACCGCCTATGGGGAGTCCAGAATACGACGAGTTCAACAAGAGGACGCGCAAGGAAGAGGCTGAGCGCCGACGTGTACTGGATCGTCATGAGCGGTGCGTTACTGTGGTGGAGGACCTCGAGCGCCGGCTGGATATTGGTGCGGGTGAACGCTGGACACCGGGATCGGAGGAGTGGGTGGCGGCGGCGACCCTTACACGGGAGTATCAGTACCGCAAATCGCTCGACCGATTGCAGAGCCTTATTGTGGCACGTCTACTGGAGCTCTCAAAGGCCAACATGGTGGAAACCGGTCAGTTTTGTGCGGTTTGAGTCGTCTTGTCCACCAACTGACGTCCACCAACTTCTCTGCTCAGGGTACAAGATGCGAAAGCACATCGCTAAGGCCATCCAGGCCAGATCCAAATCCCTGAAGACTGCTCTCACCCTCTATAATGCAGCAGCGGAGAACCTCGGCGACCGGCCGGCGCTCACGTGGGAGGAGATTCTTGAGATGGGAAGGCTCGAGGATTTTGACCTCCTTCGGCTGGCGCGGGAGGATATTCGGGATGTTCCATGGGCCCAGCCAGGGGCTCGATCCACCCTTGACCTCTACTTTCAGCTCTTGCGTGCGGAGGAGGAACGAGAGCGGCTAAACATCGAGATCAAGCGGTGGGTGGCTTGGATGAAGGAAGAACAGGACTTCCTCCAGCACCATGAGCACCGTTTGAAGGAGGAAGGGCAGGCAGCGCGGGCGCTCCAGGTTCACAAGTACCGGATGCAGCAGGGACGGTTCTATGGCCTTCACCAAGACCGACTTCTCAAGCTGAGCCGACTGCCTGGCTTCACCGGCAGCATTGAGCCCGGGGTGGGACTCTGTAGGATTCGCCGGGCGGCGCTGGAGCATGGAGACGTGGCGCCAGCTGCTGAGGAGCCGGTAGCAGGGGTTGAGGCGGCCTTGGCGGCCTCTGCAGCGGCTGAGAACCAAACTGGGGGGGATGATGGGGGAGCGCAGGATGTAGATGATCCGTCTGACGATGAGGCGGATACCGAAGCTGGTTTTGAGGCGGTTCTGAACGTCGCGGAGGATAGGGATGGTGCGGAGGAGGGATCATAGTGGAGGGAAGTTGGTGGACATGTTGCTTGATCTTGTACAGTAACCGCACTTTTGTACCCCCTGACTATATATTCACTTCAAAATGGACCCATTGTCGGACACCCTATTTCTGTAGGCCGCATGCCGGACAGCGGGCTGCGTTTCTCACTGGAAGTTGGTGGACTCCACCATGTCATGTTTTGCAGAACACACCGTGTTTAATCATATAGAAACAATAAAACTACGATAGAACGTCAAAAGAAAAAAATAGATTTTTTTTTTTTAAATAAGGTCGGGGTCGGGCGTCGGGACGGCGGGCGGGGGCGTCGGGGTGATGTGCGGGAGTGGCGGTGTGACGTGCGGGACGTGTTGTTGATGAGTGATGTGATGGAGGAGGCGGTTTGATGGCAGCGCGCACCCGTGATGGCAGCGGCGCTGGGGACGGCGGCGGCGGTGACGACGGCGGCGGCGACAGGCAATGAAGACAGCGGGGAGGGCGGCGGGGAGGGCGGTGGCCGCCATAGAGGTAGTGGCCACCGCCCACTGTAGTTGGTGGACGGCCTTGGGCGATCTCCTAAGTCCCCCACATAAGGGATATAAGAGATTCCCGTGAAATCGCATTAAGTCCTCTAGTTAGAGGCTGAACCCCCCCCACCTTCAGCCTCTAACTAGAGGGGTTAGTGGGGCACATTAGGTGGAATACACTGTCCACGAGGTCTTGAAATGTCTCGTGCCGGTCTGTCTGGTCACTGTGGCCGTAAAATGCGATTCGGAATCTCAGCGCAGTCACACTAGGTGCCACGAGAGCGTCAAGCATGTGTTAAGCCTGCCAAATAGTGAGCACAGAGAGGACCGGAAACGGAGGTAGCTGTTGGAGCATTCAGACGAATTCGCAGCTGACTCCAGAAACGTTAGTTATGTACGAGGGGGACTCAAAATTCACCGGTATCATCGAGCCTGATCATGAAACTTGTGTCTTGAAATGTTGACTCTAGCACCAAATTCACAACGGTCCGAGGTCACAGATAGTGGTTCTGCCGCCCAATGTCGAGCACCGTTAAACGACAATGACTCTCCGGGTCGCGCACTGCGACGGCGCACGTCTTCGGATTTCGAAAAAATATTAGAGTACCTATAATGTTCTTCCGTCAGTCAGATTTACAATATACCTTTGGGGCAACGACCCATAATTATGGGCACAGCGCGAAGTTCCGGGTACGGAACCTCTGGCGCCAGCGCACCGGCATCACAGGATAGCAGCTCACCTTTTAGTGCCCTTAACCAGGCACACCGAGCGCATTCTGAGTAACCCGGGTGGTTGTAAATGCCGATTTGTTTGATATAGCCAATTTGATTGAATACTGTGTTGGTTTCTCTCGAAGGCTCTAAAAAAAAAGGAGATTGGCGCGTCGTGATTCGAGGAAAACGCGTCGAGTCCACAAGGATTCCGCGACTCGCGCGACGGCACTGGATTGTTTGACACCAAAGGCATCAGCAAACAGCCGCGTGATATATGGGGACATAGCCACCTGACGAGTCTTCTCAGACGAAACGCTTGCACCCAGCGTCGTGGGTCCCCGCCCATCTGTAAAGCCCAACACACAGTCCACCGTCGTCGTCGGTCGCTCGCTGTGGAAACCTCGCAGCAAGGGAACGAGATATAACATCGGCTTCAGCCCCATCCGAGTCTAGCATCGTGTCCGTCAAAATGAATATATATATTTCAAATGAAAATAAAGACATTGACACTGAACAGATGAAACTCCTCAGCACCATATGAAAACTCAGACCACAACTTGCCCAACCTCTGCTTCATCCAACCCCAGTTCAATTTTAGAATCCTCCTCATCCTCCTCGTCCACCTTCCCCGCAGGCACAGAGAGCTCAACCAGATGGGCCAGTTTCTTCTGATGGTGCACCTTCACATTGTTGTCAACTTTAGACATCCTCTCATCTATAGCTTGAATCTGCTTGGTTTGTGAGGAGCGCTCAAAGAGTGGTCTTGCCATCTCCCAGAGCTCCAGGGCATTGAGCAAATCACCATTCCTCTCAGAGATATCTCCAAGTCGAATCATACATTCTGCTCTGCTGCGGTGGACATCCATCAGTGTGAACCCTTGCAAAGCAAGGGTGAACAGGGAGATGGCTGTGGCTTCATCATTCTCCTGGAGGAAGATATCTCCAATGAATTGTAAGCCCTTGTGGATTCCTAGTTTCTCTTTTTGTTTGAGAGAGTGGACAAAAAGAACTGTGCTCCATGATGGATCATGGTGTGAACCTTCCCAGCGACTGACATCTCCCAGTCTCTCCAGGCATTGACTGACTAGCTCAGAATCTTTACCCCACATTTCTCCAAGGCATTTGCAAAATAACAATGTTGACATGTCCCCTTCCCTGAGGTTGAGGTCTGCCTGAACCATGTCACATACAGTTGAGAGTTTGACAATCCCAAACACTTTGAAGATGGTTTGGGCTACATTGATTTTCCTCTGTATCTCATGCTTTGCGGTCCCCATAGACACCTCAATCTCGGCCATGTTTATCAATGAGAATCCATGATAATAAGGATCGTTCAGACCAGCTTGAGCCACTTGATTGTGCATAGTGTGTGCTTCAACATATTCTGATTTGTGGCTCTGAACATCCCCCAGCAGTGTCTTAAGTGCATTGCCTTCCAAACTGTGAAGCAAACCACACATATCTAAGTGTCTTCTTGCTCTATCAGCCAGCAATATGCATTGTGTGTAATTGCCTAGTCCCAGCCAATTAAGTGCCTCTGTACGGAGTCCCTGTGCTTCTCCGTATAAATTCCCCGTAATCCTGGCCAGCCTATTGGCCTCCTTTGCATAGACTTGTCCAGAGGTGTAGTCACCAACAGCCCATTTGATGAATGCAAAGTGTTTGAACACATCAGATTGTGTTTCATTGTTTCCGGTTGACTGTACCAGAGCGAGTGCAATTTGGCCATTTTTCATCGCCATTGGGTTTTGGCCGCGGTTGCCATAATAACTTACTAGTGCAAGATGAAAATGGCCTGCATAATTTGTAAGCTTTACAGCACCAACATTCAGTGAAAAGCATACACTTCAAATCAGAGTCATCAAAGTAGCTGCAGCATTCCTTGCCTCGAGTTTCCAATTCCCACGGATGATTTGGATGAGACGACCTTGCAAGTGTCCATGACTTGAAAATCTCTGTGATTACATAAACCTCCAGTTGGGGGTCACAAATTTCCGCAAGCATTGGACGGATCAGGTAAAGCAGAGATATGTCTCCTCTCTGGTTAATTTGGGTGAATCGGTTGAGATGGCATGCACAGTAAATGCTGGCAACTAGATCTGGATGTCCCAGGCGTAGAGTATTCTGTATGATGTTTTGAATGTTTGAAAAGTTTGATGCAATTCGGGAGATGGATAACACCCCTGATGCTTTGCCGCCATGTGCCTTATATAATTCAAGGAGCTCCTGAAAGTATTTAAAAAGTGGTCTGGTCATTTGATCTGTTGCAGGTAGCAAACTCTGTATATATTCCCTGATAGGCACCAAAGCTTTTAGCCGCTTGTGGTCATCAGTATAAGCTAGGGCGGTACGAAGCAATGCCATTTTGCAACCAAGGATGTCCTTGATTGGAAATTTGGTTTGCTTGAGTTCAACATCGGAAAGTCCATCTGGAAGTATTGACAGCAGACTCAGGAGATCCTGGGAGTGTGGCATGGATGTCATTCTCGAACTGGAAAGCGAGAGTGAGATAGATAATTCCAGATTAGATCTCTTGTCATGGCCTTCTGATAAGAGAGAAGTTCTCTCAGTCTCCCAGCGGGATAATATCTTGGAGCAGCCCTCGGTATCCACCAGATGTGCCAGAAGATTGATAACAAGGGGCATATTGGCAGTTAGACCAAGGATTTGGTCCACTTCTTCCATTAAATGTCCATCATCTGCAATGTCAACAAACATCCTTCGGGCAGCATCCTGTGACAATGGTTGCAGGGGCAACAAAAATGGCTGGGTCCACTTCACTTGGGATGGTCTCTCTGCACCTCGCATTGTGATCTGGTAACCTGTTAGCGACATGACTAGGAGAAAAGGTAATGTGCAAACCATCAATGCCAGACTTGTTATATCTGTGAGGAGAGACAGGAACTCCTCAATCTCTTTGCGAGATTCAGCTGGATCCCAAAGTGTCTCCAGATTGTCAAGAACCAACAAAGTGGGCGGAGCACTGGAAAGGTGTCTGAGAACCGCTTGGGTGAGATCTTTTCCTGGCTTGATCCCTAAATGAGCACCAATGATGTTGACAAGTTCAACTTTATTCGTTGAACCATCACATGCAATGAAGAAGCGATTGGTGTTGTATTTGGCGGTAATTTTGCTGTGATGCAAGACTGCTCTGGATAAACTGGTCTTTCCCATTCCACCTGCTCCCAGAATGGCAATTCTTGGACTTGCTTCACTAAAAAGCTTGAGAATATCTGTGAGCTCATTTTCACGACCATGGAATATCTTTGGTTCTGCTGGGAGCATTGATATGGAGGTGGAACTGCAATGGTGAGAATACAAACTGAAGGCCACATGGGGTCTTACCTTGCATATGAGTTAGAATAAACTTGACTAATCTGCGGAATGGTCATTGTTGATCCTCTGTGAGGAGGATATGATCACCTACTGAAGATGCTGAATCTGAGCTGGAGAGTGTCTCAATAATATTGAGCACTTCCTGATGCCTGGCTTGTACATTTTCTTGCATCTCCTTGACCTCAGTGATGATATTAGTGATCTTAACAGTGTCAACATTCATCAAGACTCAAGGCTGTTCCCTGTACCACAGCATTCACCTGAAAAAAGTCAAGACCCTGTTGCAACTCTGCCCTGCAATCCTTAAGCAAGGCACCCATTTCTCCTTGTCGGAAGAATGTTTTGACTTTGTTGCCACTTTGTTGGGCCTCAACAAAGGTATGGATCTTGTGTAGAGTGCTAAATTATCTGTCAGTCAATGTCAGAACTCAACTAACACCAGATATCTACTGAGTAAAATTTGCAATGTGACTCAAGACACTCGGAGTCAATTCCGCCCCAGTATCCGACTTGATATAAATTCCGATAATTGCATTAAGCACTTGGTGAGCTTGCTCCATCAACTCATTGCAATCATTCTTGTTTTGTTTGATGCTCTAGGGCTCCAATCAAGAGCAAGCCAATAATCATTTAGAGGGAAGTGTACCTCCACTAATTCCAAAAGAGATTGTGTGGTATTCAAAATGGCCTCCAGACCGGAGATCTTGAGAGTGTCCGCAAGGAGTTGCAGGCTACTCCTTGTGAGGTTCAAGCATTTTGAGACATTCTTCAAACGAATGTCAGTTATGGTCAGCTGACGGGGCATGTTGGTGAAAGGTGTGTAGCCCTTTACCAGTAACCAGACCTTTATATACCAGAGAGCCCTGGGAAGTTTTGTTCTCATTGGTTGCTGTTCATCTTTTCTGCTGTGTGCATTAGATTGATAATCTGTCACACTTCATATCATTAGATCTGGGGATCATCACAACTCGGCTCTGTGGCATTGACAGGGATAGGGGCAGGGACAAATGGAAGACTAACACTGAAAGACCATCATAGATTTTTATATCTCGTATATCACTCTCTTTATAAGATTACGCCTGTCCGTCTGAAGCTTTTTAAGGTCCGCTGATGGCACCACCATTTCACCGCGGCATCTCTGATCACACAGCCGGATAAGTCCAGCTTGCCTATGCCGAGCCTGGCCGCGGCTGATCCCACATCGGCACAACTCAACAGCTTTTATTTTCAGACCTTAAGAGTTACTCCGGCAACAGATTTGGATTTGGATTTGATGGCGGATTTGGATTTGATGCAGTTACGTGACCATTATGTTATGGCCTGCATTTCGCATTTTTCACTTTCTGGCCTGCCCCATTGCCCCCGGAATTCTTCGGGATGCACACCTTTACTAATATTCTACTCTGAACTAAAATAACTAAGAGATACGGAAGGAGGAAAGTATCAAGAAAGACTTGCCGGTCCATCAAAGTCATTGATGTTGAGCAAGTTGTGGATGTTCTGGCCTTTTAGCTTGCCCAAATGTGCCACAAAAAATATATGTTCCTGTAGTATTATACATAATTCTCTCTGGATACTCAGATTCCTTTCCTGGACCTGGTCGTGGCCTGTCACATGGGTCACAAAGCTCATTCCCCTCCAAACACAACTCCCGCGTGCCTGCAAGAAGGTCTGAACATGCTGGTAAAATTAAATGTCATTCAAAAGGCCTCATCAAATTTTTCTGGGAGTACCCGGTGACCAGAGAGGTTAGTACATGGTCAGGTCCCTTGCTATCACTGACTTTGATGGACCGGCAAGTCTTTCTTGATACTTTCCTCCTTTTGTATCTCTTAGTTATTTTAGATCAGAGTAAAATATTAGCAAAGGTGTGCATCCCGGAGAATTCCGGGGGCAATGGGGCGGGCCAGAAAGTGAAAAATGCGAAATTCAGGCCATAACATAATGGTCACGTAACTGCATCAAATCCAAATCCGCCATGAAATCCAAATCTAAATCTGTTGCCGGAGTAACTCACAGCTTTTACACCTCTTATGCTTCTTTTGATCTTGAACCGAAGTGGTGGGGCGCGGAGCGCCCCGCCACGCTCTTGTTAAGTATATGCTTCGGATCAGATTGTGCGTATTTGTTCCATCACCTCTTGATTCCCGCTTGATTGGCGGCGCTTTTTCACGCCTTTCCTCCGCTTCCAATGACCATAGCACATGAATTCGGGTTTCAGTTCCCCCTCTATTTTCCTAGGCTTGGCAGCTGACTGCTCAAACCAAGTATTAGCTTCAAGCTCCGAGTTCACGATCCAATGCCTCTGTGCTAGTTCAAACTCGGCCGATCAACCGTTCAATACCCGTTCTAAACGCAGGTGCTGTTTTCTCCCCATCTCCCTTCCCACTTCCATCATTCCCCATTGCAGCGCCTTTTTCCTCCGGCCTCCAGCGCAAGAAAACTCTCTGTGTTGCCCCGCAAATCCGCCTCAAACTGATTGGAGTCCGCAATACTACCTGTGGCAAGTTTGGCAACCTCTCTGCGCTCTCCAGCAAGCATCGTGGCAGAATAATCCAGTTGACCCCTCAAACCTACTCAGGAAGTCCCGGTGATGCACTTCTCAAATGAAAAAGTACCTCCAACCGCTTTTGTGTTTTCAATTCTTCACTCCTCCACTATCATCCCTGCTCAAGACAATGTCAGCTTATCTCACTCTCCACATCTGTCTCACACATTGGCGTGCCAAGCCTACTTCACAGTCTTCAATCACCTGCACCCCACGTAGTGATCCTTGCAATGTGTTTTAACCCTTCTTCAATCCTGGACTCGGTTTTCTTGGTAACCTTTTCTTTGTCCAGGACCAATGAACATCAATTGAGGGCCTACAAAAGGGTTCTGATTGTAGCTAAATCAGAGTCTAGAACCGGGGTTGCCGACGTTGAATGAAAACACAAAGTTGACAATGGGTCGTGATCACAATGGTTTCAGTGCCACTTTGAAAGACGTTAAATTGCATCTTTCTTTTTCTACTGCTGATTCAGCTACATTCAGAAAGCCTTTTCACATCACTGTAAATTGTGCTGAAAAACTTGCATCTCCCAAACAGTGTGATAAGAAGTAAAGCCTCAATAATATCAGTTACTCAACTTTGAATGGGGTTTATTTGGGAGATTTGCTGGGTTATATTGCGCATCGCGTCCCGAACTGTCCCGAATCAGCCGCATTGATTACCTTGATCAAAAGTATGCAGAAAAGTGCATAAAAAGTGTCTAGCTCTCCCCAGACCTGGAGTGCGAGCATTGATGGGAAATTTCTGAGGCCAGTTGAAGAGCAGGGTCCTAGCAATCAACGTGTCATAAGTCGGATGGCATTTTATGAAACTTCGTGAGTTTGTATTCCGGGCTTGTCGAGCGGCGACTCTCCGGCACATCACGGAGTGATGGCAATCAACAGGTTGCCGAAAGGGCCGGTTAGGTTTGGGGTTAGCGGGTCAGCGGTTAGTAGTTTGGGTTAGCTGGTTTGGGTTGGTGGTTTGGGTTAGTTGGTTAGGGTTAGTGGTTAGTGTTAGGGTGAGGGATCTATATATAAAAACACGCCCCGGCTTGTGTGAAGGAATAGTGATGGCCGAGATTCCGGGTTCTTGAACGTGCAGCATTGAACTCACGAACTTTCATGGAAAGCTATCAAACTCACGAACTTTCACGAATTCCCATCAAAGTCGCAAAGTTTCACAATGGTAAGCGAAGTAACGAAGTGACGAAGGTGAGCTATGTATACATCAGCAAACCCTGGGTGTGCTATGTAGAGCTATGTAGTTCCCATAGTTGCCATAGCTCCTGTAGTTTCCATAGCAAGGGTACCCTCTACATAGTTCTCTATAGTTTGCAGGGAGCACTACATAGTTCTCCATAGTTTGCAGGGAACACTACATAGTTCTATGTAGTTTCCTATAATTCAGGCACTCAGATTAAGAAAAGCATTACTTGGGATACATTCAATGCTATTGGAGTTCATCTGAACGGTTACTTACCAGTGTAGTACACTACATTATATTACATAGGGTATTTATTTGAAACGACGGTAATTAAATAAAGTGTTTACTACGGGCGACCTCGCGGATTCCGACCAAAAGTCACATGTTAGCGTATTACCAACTAAGCCATGGATGCATTGTCTACATAGCATCCCAATAGGATAGGTATGACCCCTCTGATCCCAACCCAATGTGCCTTCAGGTTGGCTTCTCATCCAACCTCTTTGCTACTACCGTGATTTAGAGGTGTATAAGACATGTTACCATGCTCGAGGGATCTCAAACCTATGATGGGTCTAAAATATTTACAGGTCTAAAAATAGACCCAAAACCAGAGCCCGAAAAGGGCTACAAGAGTTGTCTGAAGGGATTTTCCCTTAAACAGCTTAGTTAAGGTAGAAAACGCAAAATACATTCCCAGAGCCGGTGGTTTGAAGATTTAAAATTACTTTCGGCCACTGTAGAGGACAAATGTTGAATACCACTTTGGTTCAATATAGCTGCTCGTTCATAACGAGGTTACACCCTGAAACTGAAGGGTATTTATTTACCTGAACTACATGGCAATATGTAGAGTGTCCAAAAACTATGCAGAACTACATAGTGAGACTGCCAAACTACAGAGCACTACATAGTTGGGCTCAAAACTATGGCAACTATGGCCAACTACAGCAACTACAGCAACTACAGCAAAAACCAGGGTTTGCTGATGTACTCAAAACAGCGGCATCCTTTGCCAGCTCGATCCAAATCACTGCCGAACAGGTTCCGATGCGCATCAGTGCCACTCACTTACTCACGTGTACAGATCCACTGCATCCAGAGATTTGGATCGCGCTCGCCTCTTCATTATAACGCATGCATATGTCAAGTCGAGAGAGACAAGCTGACAATGCTCTCTGACACCATTCCGTTGTCTTTGATAGTAAATACGCCACGAGCTGCCAGCTCGTGGCGCTCTGAGAGCTCAAGCTTGAGTAAATCGAGAGCAAAATAAATTCGTTGAGCACTTTTTGGAAGCTGCTGCTTATCGACCACGAACTGATCTTAGTAGCTGCGTCTAGTATCGAGAGGAATTCGACTCCGATAATTAAATTGAGGCTGTCAATCTTGACGTTTGTCGCACAGGTCTTGAATTCGGTTGCAGTCTAACCCCGAAGACTTAATGGCACTCGTGGTCAACCTGCCATAGGGACTGTCCTGCTGGGCATCGCTCCTTTTCCAGCACATCACAACTCATTCTCCTTACCATAGGCTTAGCGCTGCACCCAGCAAGTCGAATACACAGAGTAAGTACCGCTATCAGTTCATCGCTATCCACCCTACGGTATCAAAGATCACTCATAATCAGATTCCTGGGTCTCTACACAGCGAGCACCAAATATGTCTTTTCAGTCGGCGAACAACTACTACATCTCTCATGTCTCTGGTACGGAGAACACGTCTGAGTAGCACCACCAATACTAATTTTGCGCAGGAGGTACAGGGGGCCCCGGTGGAATGGGGGGCCAGCAGGGCGGTGGTGGGGGTGCCGGTCAGGGGCCCAGCTTCCAAGCCGACACCATTGTGATCCAAAACGACCTGGCGGAGCGGGAACAGATTATCGAGTGGGCTTCGCCTCTCAATTTTTTCTCCCGTCAGGCGGATATATTCAGTACTCATCAACCAGGAACTGGTCAATGGTTATTTCGCCGCGAGAAGTTCACGAAGTGGAAGGCTGGTAAAATAAAGGCACTGTTGTGTCATGGCATACGTGAGTTATCCGAGTCCAATTCTATTTGTCAATCATCGGTATTTAACCTCAAATTTAGCAGGAGCCGGGAAGACTGTCTTGGCGTGCGTAGTTCACTGCCAGCCTGGGTTTGGTGTATCTCACTCATATTATAACAGGTCAATTGCCGTCGACCATCTTAGAACAAATCTCGCGGACAAGACAACTAGTGTCGCGGTGCTTTACCTCGATCACAGAGCTACGGCTGAAGCACACTCTCCGAGGAATCTCCTCGGCGCGATCTGGAGACAACTTGCACTCAAACAACCTATATCCTCGGATTTACATGGGCTATACAAAACACACCGTGCGCAGGGCACGCGCCTATCCCTTGATGAGACCTATTCCATACTGCAGTCCACGGTTTCGGAATTTTTGCGTGTGTTCATTGTTGTCGATGCCCTGGATGAATACCCTGAGGGGAACCGGAATACTCTACTCCGCAATCTCTGGAAATTGGGAGCACCCGTCAGACTCATGCTGACTTCCCGGCCTCACATCCACATCGACCACATGCTGAATGTCGAAACCCTACACATCCAGGCGACTGAGCAAGATATCCGGATGTATCTCGAGGGACAGATCCAAGATTCCTCCCGCCTCTCCAAGCACATTGAAAAATTACCAACTTTGCGGAAGTCGATTGAGGAAAAGATTGTGAAGGGTAGCGATGGAATGTCAGTATATGCTTGTCAGACAGGAAGATCAACTGATTTTGCTTCAGGTTTCTGCTCGCAAAACTCCACATTGATTCTCTTATGACCAGGCTTAATGCTGCGGCTGTGGAGGACACTCTCGCGAACTTGTCGGCCGGCCTCGACGGTGCCTATGCTAGCATTGTACACCGAATCAATGAACAAAGCGAGGATGAGAAGAAACTCGCCTGGCGCACTCTTTCGTGGGTCTTCAATGCCAAAACCCCATTGCGGCCTTCTCAGCTCCAGGAGGCTCTCGCCGTTGAGCCAGGAATCAGTGCACTCGATCCCAATCGTCAAACTGACATGGACATCATCTCATCTGTTTGCGCTGGGCTGATTGTTGTAAATGAGGAAGAAAACCGAGTTCGCCTCATTCACTATTCCACACAGACTTATTTGGAATCAGTCCAGAGCATCCTATTTCCCCATGCACAGAGTGAAATAACCCTCACCTGCATAACCTATATGCGCTTGACCTTCGAGACACAGCCCAGGGAAAAGCGACTCTCCGGAACTGCCTTCGTCGATTATGCACGGCCATACTGCCTCGTACATGCCCGCGGGCAGCCTGAAACAGAGATTCAAGATGAGATTATGGAATTTCTAGGGAACATTTGCTCTGTGTGGCGGACATTCTGGACTGAGAGCCTGTGGAGCATTGGGAACCATTTGGGACCAGATAGGCTCTCTCTTGCGCTCACCTTTCGTTTGGATGTGATATCCGGCTGCATCCTTCGAGAAGACGGCCCCGGAAAATCACTTGAAGCCGCTGCATTCCGGAGTGATGCATATGCTATCACATTCCTCCGCGAAAATGGTGTACACATTGATGATACACTCATGATTGAAGTGCTTGTTGAAGACAGTGGCAGTCTAGAAGCTGCCCTGATGGCTGCATCCAGACAAGAGGATGAAGCCATCGTCAAGTTGCTCCTTGAACATGGTGCCAATTCTAATGGAAATGAAGACAAGGTCAACACATATTTGAAACGAAACACATTCGAACAACTTCTCACATGCGACGCCGGTGTGGGCACAGTGCAAGGCGGGATAGATGTTGGCCCCTTGCAGTTAGCATCAGGCCAAGGGCATGAAGGCATTGTCGGACTGCTTCTCAAACACGGTGCCAATGTCAATGCACAGGGTGCTTTGTATGGGAGCGCCCTGCAGGCAGCATCCCACAGTGGGCATGGAGCTGTTGTCAAACTTCTGCTTGAATATGGTGCGGATGTCAACGTGCAAGGTGGACTGTACGGCCGCGCTCTGCAAGAAGCATCTGCCCAAGGGCATGAACAAATTGTCAGACTGCTCCTCAAACATGGCGCTGACATCAATGCGCAAGGCGGGCGGTACAGTAGTGCCCTGCAGGTAGCATCTGACCAAGGGCATGAACAAATTGTCAGACTACTTCTGGAACATGGCGCAGACGTCAATGCGCGAGGTGCATGGTGCGGCAGCGCACTGCAGGCAGCAATCAGGAATGGGCATCAAACCATTGCCAAACTACTCGTCGAACATGGCGCTGATGCGGATGCAGCCGACGGGTGGCACACCAGTACCCTGGACACAAACCCTGTCACTCCTCCTCGCGCAAGCAGCCCAAAGCTTCCGCCGCTTAAACGAAAGCGCTTGGTGTCAGGGTCGGAGTTGGACTGGAATTGGCCCATGCCAAAGCGGATCCGACCTTTTGGTCAGCCAACCAAGGGAGTAATAGATCAAAGACTATCTCGGGAGATGGTCCACGTTATGTGCAAGATTCTGGCGGAGAGACGCAAGTGATATATCACATGCGGAAGCAGCAACTTATCCGAGTCCGCGCCAACTTCATTATTACCTCGTTTATGTAAATTTATCAGTTTGATGGCATTCTTACGAGTTTAAGGAACTTTAACAAAAGTTCGTCATTTTACCTGGACATGATTATAGGTACGCGGATTTTAAACCGGAAAATCAAGTTGACCAGTGGTTGGTTAATTTTAATTTGGAGGGGCCGTCGTTGCAATTAATCCAGAGCAGAGGTAGCAGTGAGGGGATGAGTGCGGTCAAATCCTAGATATCTAGCTATTACCCCTTGGAGGAGAAAGAGAAGTGGCCATTGGCTATTCCGGCGCGGGGAGTCGAACCCCGATCTGCGAGCTGCAGTATAAATCATCATTTGTGGCCCCCCCAACGCTCACGGTGTACACCACATCCGATTATCAGGGCTGTGGTTGAGTTGGGTCAGGTGGGGGTGAGTGAAATTTCAAACTTGACATGTTTGTACCTTCAGTATATTCTGCTGGTATCTAAATTGAATGGTTGTAAAACTAGCGGTGAATCTGAAGACGAAAAAACCGTCCTGGATCTAATCCGGTGAACAAACGAACAAAAAGCCTAGCTAGGCGACTTGAACGAGACATTGCATAAGATTTTGTGTGGAGCCCGCCAGAACTGTCCCGAGGCCTGATGAGGCGAGGATCTGGTTCAGCAGTCTGTAAGCAGACCGTTCGGAAGTTTGAGGCTCCAAAATGTATAGTAACGCGAACTTTCAATTCAGGTGCGGGGAGTCAAACTTCCCCGTCGCGAGCATCATTCGCAAGGGACCGTCACAGATAGCCCGCGGTGCGCCGTACACCTGAGTAGGGGTACCAATTCAATGGACATCGCATGGAAATCAATTTTGAGAGAGAGAGAGAGTGACTCGTTTTTTGCCGTGTCTTTCCTGGTTCGGAACCGTTCCAGGTCGAAGCCTTCTAAAGATGGATCCCCACGGTAGCCATCTGCGGAAGGTAGTCGAATCCCTACGCGCAAGCCTTTGCGACGAGTGTGGGAGAGGGTGAGTGGGGCCGGGAGATTCCGCCTGGTGATCGTTGATGACGCATCAACACCGCCTTCGCGAAACCTTGGCGAAACCCTGCCGTGTACGGTCTACCAGTACCTGATCCTCAAGCTTGCACTTATTCCTCCTAGGCTCTGGGTAGCTTGTCAAAAACTCTTCAATTTTGCTCGTTCGTGCTTTCTGTTCTCTAAGGGTGGGTTTCGCTTGGATGCGGCGGAATGAGGAACGTGTTCATGACGAAGATTCCGTCTTCTTTTGAGCGGGACGCCGGACCACCTCTCAAGTGTTTCAGCTGCTTGGGCTGGTGTTCTGCCGACTGAGCTGTTTTGCGCGGGTTCGTTGGTTTCAGAGACGACGCCAACCCATTTCGGGTCTTCTGTCAATGCTGTCCTCGCTGCCGCTTATCTGTCCGCACCAAGCCCCACTCGAGTCTAGGGTTGGGCACCGTACCGTATACGGCCCGCACAGTTTACGGTATATACGGGTTGGGATTTTTTGAGCCCATATGGGACGGTTACGGGACGGCTTTGGGAACCCGTAAATTCATACCTTTCCGACCTATCTCAGTTCCCCTTGACACTGAGATACCTCGGGTGCCGCTCCCCCACTGTGCTTGTGTTCCGCGAATAATGGAGCGTCTCACGGCCTGTCCCCTTTGCCAGTGTGCCTGCAGGCGCATGCGTCGGGTCTGCGTCCCTGGGCCCTACTTACGGGCGTGTGTGCCTATCCATCGACGGGGTATGTCCTGCACGCCACGCGTGTCTCGGATGCCGTTCCTTCGTCGTTCTTCTGCTCTTTCTTCTGATTCTTTCTTTTTCTTCAAATCTTTTCTGTCTCAAGCGCTGGAGTGCTACTTATCGATCTGGATATAGACATTGCATACCTAGACAGGACACGGACGATAAAGAGAGCTATATGATCTAGATACCGAGGGGCAAAGCAGCACGAGACGAGCCTCTGGCCTCAGCTTCACCGTCGTCTCGCCCATTGGCCGCGCTTCCCCATCTACCAGACGTACTCCCCACCATTCCAGCTCCGTTCTTCTGGCCTGACGAACCAGCAGGCCAGCAACAGCGTCACAAGATACTCAAGCACGTCGAAAAGACGCTGGTGTATCCTGCGCAAACTTCTCTCATTGCTCATTGTCTCGACAGCCACTTCCTCGCCGGGCCGACCACGAAGATCACCTCCCCGACGTGCTTCGACCTCCCACCACCGGGCGCGCCCGCCTCTCGCCCCTCCCTCTCAAGCTGCAGCCTGCACTTGCCCTCCTCGTTCTTCACTCTTCCTTCCCTCGACACGGCGTCCTGTGCACTCAATGCTATCACATCTCATCTTCGCGCGCACTCACCACCGCCGCCTCCTACTCGTCGACGCCGAATCATTTGCACACCCCAAGGTGATGTCTGTGCAATTCTCCGCCTCCCCCCGCTTTTCCACGGTCGACGAAATGCGGCAGACGGGGCGGGTATCGATGTCGTTCGCGGTGGAAGGCTTTTTTGCGTTTCGGCTTTCTGCTTTCTGCTTTCTGCTTTCTGCTTTGGATGCGGGGGGCGGGATGCGGGTAGTGGAGAAGGAGGAAGGTGCGGTGCGGATGGTGGGATTGTCTGCGACGTGCGGGATCCGTAGCGGGCAGGGGATGGTGCAGGTCGTGGCTGGCGTGGTGCAGAGCGCGCGGGGAGGGTGCATGATGTCGAAGTGAGCGGGTCCGCGTATTGGCAGCAGAATTGCTGTCGACTCGCTCACCCCGCGCGCGGTCGCGCTCTCTGCTCGGCTCCGGCGCGCCAGCGTGCTGCATCCAGCGCGGCCGATCCTGCGACACCTCTATCGGCCTCACTGCTTTTCCGGCGCAACGAGCGCGACATGGTCTCATATGTACAGGCGGGACTTGAGATAGGTGGGCCGTGTCCGCGCAGCCGTGTCCGCGCAGCCGTGCTTGCGGAAACGAGGGCGCGCACCACAACTCGCAGCTGCCCCGCATGCTCGATGTGTGCAGGGAGCGCACACACGCACACACGGCCAGGGCATCCGCGCCGAGTCCTCGGGCGCAGCTGATCCAGATGGGGCGAGGTACACGCGGCGCCGAGGGGGGCGAGAGGCGGGGGTGCGGACGGACTTGACTCGAATGGGTCGGGCGCGGATGCACCGCAGCAGCACCGAGCGCGCGCAAGTAAAGTCGACCTGCGCGGGCACATGAGGAGGATGAGAGGCGAGGGCGCGGGTGAACGAGGATGAAGGGGAGCGCGCGTACGCCGCACGCGTTCCACTTGCCCCGCGCAAGCAACACGCCGACCCGTTGTCGCGCGCGTTCGGCGAACGCGGGCGCGTGCGTCGAGGCCCAAGGCCGGAGGCTCCAATACATTTTCTCTCTCCACCTCCGTCCCCGCCTTCCTCGTCTTCATCCCCTTCATCCTCTCCGCACCGTCCCTTCGTACCCGCCGTCGTCGCCGCCTTCGCATTCACACCCACGCCCGCGCTGTCATTTGCACCCACCCTTCTCCTCCTTCCCTTCCTTCCCAGCGTCCGCATCGCGCATCCCTATCCCCGCCCACGCGCTCCTCTCCCTCCCCTTCCCTCTTTGTTCCCATCCCCGCCTTCGGATTTACACCCGCGCCCCCGTGCAGTTTCGAAACGAAGAGAGAGCGGCATTGGGAGCGAGCCCGGGTGCGCGTCGCGGGGCAGCGATGGTACCGGCGCGTGTCGCGAGACAGGGGGAGCGTGGGGACACCGCGAAGAAAGCGTGCGGCCGAGCACACGCACGAGAATGCACTAGCAATCTACTGTCGCATTCAAGTTGGCGATGCTATAGCTAAGTACTAGAAAATCTTTACTTGAAGTTCTGAGTTGCATTTCAAGTTTTCAACTTCCCGTGCGACCACCCAACAGGTTATTGAGTGCAGGGAAAGATCCTTCGACTCGAGAGCGGTCAATCAACCCCGTCAGCTCCCTTTTAATCAAACTTCCTCCTGCCAGTCCTGCCAGTGCCCGTTGATTTAATTGAGAAAATTTATGATGGGTCGATGGTAACTTCACTGCCATACAGGAAAGTGAAGCAATAGCTCCCAGGCTTTTATTTCTTGTCCTTTGAGTATGCCTTTTCAACTCGGCGCCGTTAGCAGGAGGTATATATGACGATTTGGAACTTATCATCACTCATGGGCATTTTGAAACACAGTAGTGTTACACGATACAGGCACAACAACGAATGTTACAATTTTAAAGACTTGGCTACTCATAATTCGTCAAAACGCGTCGAAAACGCGTCCTCGCAGATGCGCGTTTGACCACGTGATGGCATTCATCCCCATCAGGTCTCAAGCTCAAGCCAGCATCTTAGCGACCTTCTCCTCCAACGAGCTCACCGCCCCGGCCATAGGCACACCCAGGTTCTGGAGCACCGCCTCTACCCATGCCCGCACCTTGTCATACATCCCCATCCACGCATCCAGGTCTGCCTCCACGCCACGCGCACGCATCCGCATTCCAATCAATGTCATGGCCAGCACGCTTGCAAGGAGCTTATCCGGCTCTGGGGCGTCCTTGAGAAGCAGGCGGCGCACGTCGTCGATGGTGGTTTCCTTCTTGAATATGAGCTCCGTTACGGAGAGGACGTCCTGCGCTGCGGGGAAGGCGCCGTCGAAGGATTGCAGGCGGGCGAGCGGCTCGAGGAGATCTTCTACGGGGGTGGACTTCGATGGTGACTGCTGAAGCATGGATAACGACGGGCGCGATCTCAACGAGTCGATGGCGGGGCTCTGGTCGTTCCTCTGGGAGATTAATCACTCCGATGAGCAAGATGCGACCAAGAAAAAGAAAAAAGGAATCAAGAACACTCACCGCCACTGACGCCGACGCCAATCCCGTAACCACCGAGGAGAAAAAGCTCGACATAAAGCTCCAGCGAGGCTAGATGCGCCATCCGGGTTAATGCTGAACACCGATCCTGCACCGGGATACGCACGGATTTCTGGGCCACGGTCGCGCCTGAGAAGCTCTCGACGAGGGAGTCCAGCCGCTCCCCGCGCTCAGCGACCCTCAGGAGTCCTTGACTCACAGTCGTCCTTCCGCGCGCCCGGTCCATAGGCCGCGGCGGCGGCGAGAACATGTCGTAATCCTCCGATGCTTCGTCCTCATCATTTGACGAAAAGGATGCTGAGGAAAAGCCTAAGGACGCTGACGGGGCCGAGGGCGAGGCCCACGTGGCGACCGACTGAGCGGCCCGCTCGACGGACGGCGCCGGCGCCGGCTGCACGTTTGTAGGTGCCTCATCCACCGCCACGAACGACGTGTACGTCGAGGAAATTGAGTACGTCGTCCCCAGCCTCACGATACTAGCGCGCACGGTGCGCGCAAGGAGGTCCGCGTCCGCAGGATCGTCGAGGGTCGCAGTGAGCGCGGCCGCGTACTGTCCGTCCTCAAGATCCTGGATAATCTTACGCGCAGCGAGCGCGTGGAAGGCGGGCGTGCTGGGGAGGCGGCTCACTGTGACGGGAATGGGGAGTGAGATTGATGCGTCGTCGGGGGTGGAGCCGTGTAGGGTTACGGTCTGAGGGATACTGGAACGTCCTGCTGAGTGGGTGAGATTCGAATCGCGAAGTGGAAGGGATACAGTAACAAACCTTGGAGAATCGCATATGTATTGACACGAGTCCCAGGGAAGAGATTGAGAATCTTAAAGGGTGATTGCTGGACATCGGACGGAGGAGCAAGGATGACCTGGGGGGCAGGTGGTGGTCCCGTCTTGTCGAGGTGCGTCGGGTCGACGGCCTCGTCGAACATGCTGAGGGTCTTCTGCTTCTCCTTGCTCTTCGCCTTCTCCACCTTCTCTACGAGCTCGAAATCATCCTCCGATACGTACCCCTCGACGAGCGGACGCCCCCAATCGACGGTGATATTCGATATCACGGGCGTCCTCGCCGCCTTGAGCAGCCGCGCCACCTTCCCGGTGAACGTCGTCTCCTCCTCAGCCACCAGCATGCACGTCCCATGTCCCACGCGCGCAATCCCCTCACACATCGCCGTCGACACGGAATTCCCGATCCCCAGCACAGAGACACGCAGTGGCGCGCTCTCCGGTGCCGCCTTCACCGCGCCCCTCACCTCCGCAAGCCCCCCGTCCACATCATAGGCCTCCCCATCCGTCAACACGAGCACGCTCGTCGGCCGATCCCCAGCCCTGATCTCGAAGCATTTCCGCAACGCCGCCCGTATCTCAGTGCCCCCATAACTCGCATCCATCCCGTCTACATGCCGCGTCGCCTCCTCGAGCGTCTTCTGGTTATACGCGCGGCTCCCCGCTGGCCACAGCGCGGAGACGTGGCTCCCGAAGGACACGATCTGAAAGAGCGAGTCCTGGTGCGGGAGCGCGCGAAGGAGGACGACGAGCGCCTTGCGCGCAGCGGAGATGCGTTTGTTCGCCATGGAGCCGCTGCGGTCGACGAGGAGGATGAATTCCTGGCGCGCAAGGTCTGGGAGGGTGAAGCGAGGGACGAGGGTGAGCGCGAGGGCGGCGGTGTTGTGCGTCGGGTGCGGCTCGGCGACGCAGCGCGGGGCGTCGAGGCCGGCAGACTTCACAGTGAGAATGAAGTCCTTGGTGAGCGCGGAATCGGAGGAGAGAGAGACGCGGGCGTAGTTGGAGAACGGGAGCTCCTTGAAGTTGGGGAGAGCGGGATCGGGCCCGAGCTCAGTGGTGGTTGTGTGTGAGGGGGAGCTGATCTTGGCTATGGGAGCGACGGCCTCGACAGTCGCGTCTACGATCAAGAAGGGTGTCGACCTTGATGTGATGACTGAAGTAGAGGTGAACGGAGTCAGCGGCGGCGGCGCATTCCCATAGCGGGCCCCAATGTGGAAGGGTAAATGAAATCGAATCGAGTCATTCTCCTCGTCCTCAGCAAGCTCCGTGGCGTACACAAGCTCAATTTGGGCCTGCTCCCTCGGAGGAATATTCCCCACTGACACCTGAAATACTGTTGGACTTGATTAGAAGGCTGAAACAGAGGGACAAGATAGACTTACTATCCGGGGTCTGCTGCTCCATCAAAGAGGCTTGCTGTCCTTTCGCCACTGCGGTACCGTACGTCTTTCTGGCCTCCTGCTTTTCCAGAACCGAGCCGACGACCCTAGTGCCATTCTGCTTGATCATAACGAAGCCACAGACTGAAGCCCGAGCAGGGACTGGGAAGGAATATATAGCCTCAATGGGAAACGAGGCGTCATTGCCATAGGCCTGCGTGAGCTTTACTTGGGCTGCGAGCTCCTTGATACTTGCTTCTGCGCGAGCTCCAAGCAACGGGAGAGACATCACTTGATTACGGTGGGTGTAGCAGAGTCCGTACATTGGGCTTGCGACATGAGAGCTTCACAGCGAGGTTTATCTTATTGCGTGCATTTCAACTGCTGTCGCACAGCCCACGATAGTAAGTTGGGCATTTACTGATTGATTTTTTGGGAGTTCTGATTCAGGAAGCTCTGGTACCGTGTATTCTCCCCAAATGTCGTAAGGAAAGCTGTATTCAGGGTGCCAGTAACTCCAATTTCCGTGGAAGACTTCGCAAGGCCTAACCAAATCCCTGACGAGGATACGGAAGGTCAGTAGTTCTAGGAGTCACCAAAGGCACGGAAAAGAGAGCTTTTGCTGTCCAAAGGAAGTGGCGACGGAGAACAATGGGTGTGTGAATGAGACGAGTTGGATGTGCGCGAGGCGGCGCTCGAGGACAAACAGGTAGGCGGGCGGCGTGGTGTTAGTACGGATACGGACACGCGGACAGATTCTCGGGAGCATGCTGGTGGACGTGCGCAGAGAGGCAAGTTGCAGTGGTGGTTCGCGACGAAAGGGCCCGGGCCGAAACTTTGCAACAAACAAGTCAACACACCGAGCGGGCCGAGCACCCGCCTCCTTCACCCGAACCACAACGTCTCCAATTATCTTTGCGTACCGGGCTCCATATTCTTGCGTTGACCGACTTCAGCTTGAGAACATTGAATAGATTTGACGGGCCGGCTTGAACCCGTCAGCATTCGGTAAGAATAGCGCCGTCTGCGGTTTTTTGCTTGCTTATACCGGACTCGAGGAGTTTGTTCAAAGTCCACGAGGTTCGTAAGTGGTCCACGAGGTTCGTAAGGAGCAGTGCAATCGGATGTGGTGCAGGGTGCACGGCGAAACATTGTATGTCTTTAGGGACGGGTTATATTCGTAGGACGGGGTTCGACTCCCCGTGTCCGAATTACACGTCAGTTTGGGCATTTTTTCCTCGAAATTTTGTTTGCATTTTGGCTCACCACACTACATCCTCTAGAGCAGTTACCGATGGTCTAGCTTCTAGCGCGTACACCTTCTGGTACCTATCGTGAGACTCAGGCACGTTAAAATTAAAAAATGGTGCGAGTCCTGCACGAGCTCATTTATTCTGCCCTACAGGAGCAATATACATTGTATGTACCCCCGCGAGGCTCTCTGATTGAGACGGCATCTACGAACCCCGTACGCCTCGTAGAACGGAGCTCGACTCCCCGCGTTTGAGTACGAGTCCGGCGTCAATTTTGACGCCGCAGCGAAAAAAATATTCGAGTGCACAAAAGCAACTTTTACGGTGCGTTCATCTTTATGTCCATATAACTGCCTTCGTTTCCGCGTCACGATCGCTGCCCGGGGCTCGACTCCCGCGTCCGAATGATCTGGGTAAATCTGATCTTTACTTACCTCGCGAACAAACCTGGAAGTCATGCTCGCCAGGACCGAGCAAGTCACCAAGTCGACAGGTATTCCTTCTACCTCTACAAAATCTGTGCTTGGAGCATCAGACGTACAGCTCGCAGTACCGAGTTCGACTCCCCACGTCTGAATGGTCGGTAATTTTTTGCGCACCTTCCCTCCGTCTAATCGGCCTTTTCGCAGACCACCATCACTACACCGCGATGCAAACACCAAGAAAAATCAATGGCAGTCGAAAATTATTATTTCAAGCCCGGCGAGTTATAAGTTGTGTTCGCTTTGAATAATTTGTGGCCTTCAAATTCAACCTAATCTAGCTGGCGTGAGCACAGGAATGATACCTCAAGCACATTTCAAATTTTAGACTGTGAAACGGACAAGGCTTGAAGTCGTGTTTGGCATGACGGGAAATCAACAATCTAGAAGTATTCCATCTACATCTAATTTGAAATCAAGCTCATTTCCCGAGCCCTGTAGCAGGGATAAATGCATCGGACGTGGTTTACGGTACACCGCGAGACATATTTGTACCACCTCGTGAAGGAAAAGAGCTACACTCGCAGAACGGGTCGACTCCCCGCGTCCGAATGGACAATTAGCCAACAATCGGGCAATGAATTTTTTGGGCACCGGATCCCCTCCATCGAACCGATCTTTCCCAGTTCACCTTTCTGCAGTGCACCTGCACACAGATCATCCAACCTACATAGGTGCAGTACACCTATATCATATCAGTTTCGGTTCGAAGTCAACCTACTTATTTACCGAGCCCTTTATCAGGCAAATGCATTAGAAATGGTGTACGGTACACGGCGAGACGTTGTATGTTGTTGATAACGCATGATCTGCTGCACGGGGTTCAACTCCCCGCAACTGAATACTCCAAGAGCCTTTTGCGGACCATCCATTCGTCTAACCAATCTTTCCACAGTCCACCACCATCACCACACCGCAATGCAAACATGAAGAAGTTGCTGAACGACTTATGCTCGAGCTTTCTGTATTTTTTGGGGCTCTGTGTTGGCTCTGTGCCAGTTAGACGTGACTGTGTAGACACCAATTCTACTTTCTCGAAAGGAGGTTGGAAACTTTTCGACGAACCATCTTACGAGTCGGACTTCAAAGAGCAAACATCGTCATTGAGTTGAATTATGATTATGACGAGGGAAAATAACCGATGGAAAAAGGGTATCACCAAGTAGCACAGCAGCATACAAAGTTGCAAACGATTATGCCGGGAGTGTCTTGTTAAACCATTCGACTGCTTGTTTAAACGCTTGCTCAAAGCCCTCCTTGACTTCAGGGTATGCAAAGTTGGGGCGAGCTGCGAAGCCGTGAGCTGGGGAGTATTAGCATCATATCCCCTCTGCAGGTCGTGAATGCGTACCAGTGCCTAGAGGATCGTTGTGAATCGCGAATCATATGAAGAAGAACCGCATACCCTTGTACACCTTTATTTCATACTGCACAAAATCGGCTGTGCCTTTTCGCCCCGCATACAGAGCGGCAATCTCCTCCATCCTCGCGGGGTTGATTCCCATGTCGTCTAGGCAATGATTTAGAAGGATTCACAGCAGGGAGCAATGGCAGCGGTACCCTCCGCAGCGCACCATGCCGTCGGAGCCTAGCGGAGCGTCAGAGGGCTTATCATCTCACATAATGAGCACAGTTACTTTGATAGCTCTAAGCTGGGCATCGGTCGGGTTGGACGGATGTGCGAGGACGATACTCTGGAAAAGGTCGGTCGTCGCCCCAACGCGTGTTGCGATTCCGCCTCCGAAACAGTACCTAGACCAAGGGTCAGAAACGCAGGATAACAGCAGTGCTGCGACCTACCCAATTGCTCCGATTTTCTCGTACTTTTTCGTCTCTTGGAGTTTCTTGACGAACTAATAATCGTCCCGTTAATAATGATAGTTAAGGAGGCGAGAGAGAGCCTACTGAGACAACACGAGCTATAACTACGGAAGGACGGTTCCTGATCATGCCAGGAATACTTGGCAACGCGCCCCATATAAACTTTAGCGCGCCGAAGAACCCCAACTTCACACCAGCTCTTTCCGGTACCCCCTTTGGAGCACTCAGTAACGATAGAGTGAGGGTATCAAAGAAGCTTGAACAAGTACCTGCATCTGCTCGACCGTGAGAGGCGGCTGGCCTACTCAACTACATCATCATCTTCATTCGCATGTTGCAGACTCTCGAACGCACAGGCGAAGAGATCGGGGACCCATACATCGCAACCTAAATGTTGTGCAAAAGAATCGGCAAGAATTTTCGAGTTCTTGAGCCTGAGTCGGAAAGAATGGTTAAAGAGTGGTGAACGATACGACCAACGATAAGCAAAACGAACGGGAGGCCAAAGACATCCGTCAAAAGGACGATAGCGCGTTTTGTGTCACCGTTACCGGCCGCAAAATACGCGCCGTCCTGGGCATCTATTATAACGCCCGTAGGTTGACCCTCGAGAACAGCTCCTTTGAAGCAGTTTGGGCAGCTCATGGCAGAGGATAGAATATAATCAGTGGTGGCGAGCTTCCTTATAAGAAACCTCGGTAGAGTCCGGGACGATTTGACACGGCGTGTGCCATCCCGAGCAGCGTAATCTTGATGACGTGGCTAGATTCGGACCGCGGGCTGTCCAATAGCGGGGGGAACATGAAGTAAATGGATCGTTCGGCGGAGGCTCGGGTATAATCTAAGAACTGCATCAAGACGGAATGCATAATGCATATGGTCTTGCTAGTTGGTTCACCAACTGTCGAGCTTCGCAGTCGAGCTCCGCAGTCAATGCGTCAGTGGTCATATATAGAACGACGTTACGAGTGTCGTTGTCTGTCAAGAGAGACTAGTGGTCATAGTCATCGCGCCCCAAAACGTCCGGTCAGTCCCTTGCAGCAGCGAATTCCAAGGTAAGTTCAGGTCGGTGGCGGTTTGGAACGATAGCCGGGCCGGAGAATCAAGCGCCCAACAAACAAGTCAACATGCGAGCGGTCCGGGTAGCCGCCTTCCTCTCGCAAACCACAACGTCTCGAATTTCTCTTGCGTCGGCCCCTTGACGACCATGGCTTGAAAGCACTGAATAGGTATGGAATAGCGCCACGAGTCTGTGAATTTTTTGGGCTCACTTGCTCTGGAGCTCTCTGAGTCTGTCACGAGCAAAACAGTCGAACGTGGTGCACGGTGCGCCGCGAAACATTGTTGGCGGTTTGCCGGCGTACAACACAATTCGGACGAGAGATTCGACTCGCCGCGTCGAATTACGTTGCAAGTACGCCGGCGGCAAACGATGTGACAAGGGTTACGCCCCTCAAAAGCCACCACCATGGCGTTCCGCTCGCTCATATCCAAAATCGAGATCGAGCGCAAGTTCCTCCCGACGCGCCCTATCCTGCATGCCCTAACGCGGACCACCACGATCCCAATATCTCCCTCTATTTCCCGCGCCCGCCCAGCGGCCGTACACTTCATCCGCGACGTCTACTACGACCGCCACGACGGACGCCTCACCGCGGAAGGGTTGTGGGTGCGTCGGCGAAGCGTCGTCGGCGGCGGGAGCTCTTCGTCTTCTTGTATATGGGAAGCCAAAGTGCGCGTGGGCGGCGACTTCGTCGCGTCGCAATTCGTCGTGGCGATCGACCAGGTCGTCGAGACAACTGGTGGGGATTTTGTCGCCGCTTGCGTTGCGCTGGAACGGATGTCGGTTGAGCGGGACCGCGGCGGCGACAGTAACCTCACCAGCCCCATCTACCGCTCGCCCGACCTCTTCTTTCACGAGATCGGCGAGCTTGAGCTGATGGAGGAGGTCCGCACAGAGGCGGCGGCGCTCGGCGAAAACGGGGCGGAACAGGGAGCACAGGAACACGAGATGCGCCGGAAGTCGGTCGCAGGGGCGCGCGCCGCGCAGCTCGAGGTGTTCATGCGCGCGCACCCAGCGCTGTTCCCCATGACGCCGCGGCCGCGCGGCAAGCTGGTCGCGTATTTTGCCTGGAGGGAAGAGAGAGCGGCGGGGGTGCGTTGAGCGAGTGGAGACACTGCTGGCCGAGAAATATTCACCTTGGAAGTTCGGTGCACGGGGTCTTGCTTCGATCGAGTTCGTTCACTTACCCTTTGGTTGGGTGAGTTCTGCCACTGGCAGTGTTTGGGTCGAACATCAATGCATAAGTGCGTAGTGCTGAAAAGTAAAACAAGCCTTGTTTCTAAAGCTTGAAAGAAAACCCTCAATGAGCCAACGGAATCCAAGGTGTCCAAGGTGACTTCAACGAGAGCAGAAAGTGAAGAATGAAGATCTCGTTAGTTGAGGCACGAGAGTAGCGAGATCGCTGGCTTGCTAAGCATAGGGGCATCAAAGTAGTTATTCGTTTTTTGCTGCACTACCACTCGGACTGTAGTCAGTCCTGCCTCTACCTGGACATATCTGTCTCTTTTCTTGCTCCAAGGTGTCCAAGGTGACTTCAACGAGAGCAGAAAGTGAAGACCGGATTTAAGCGTTCGTTGAGTCATCGAGGAATAGGCGCCCACCGCCCCGGCGAGCCCTCGTTGAGAATGGAAAAGGACCTTTGAATATTCGAGTGCGGGAGTCGAACCCCGTCTGGGACTCCGGCGAGCGGCATTCTACCTACCAAGAAGACTTGGGATTCCAGCGCGCAAGCCGCTGGCGTGGGCGGTCGATGTTGGCAAGGAGCAAGAGTGGCCGGGCCGGTAGAGCCGCCATCTTGATCATGATGGAGCATATGCGCATCAAACACCGCCTTCACGCTTCTTTCTTGTCTCTTGCTTTCCTCCGGAATTCCTCCGTTCAACCGCCGCTCCCAAAACGCGTCGTCTCGATACTCTCATGGGCTCTCTGCTAAGTGCTTGTCCATGTGGCATTTCTCAAAGACTAGGTCCTTTTGTCCGATTTCTTTGGGTGGTTTCGTGCTGTTTCAATCGTGCTTGGATACTGCCGGACAGTGCATGGTGAACGAGGAAAGCCGAAAGGTCTACCTGCAAACATTCTTCTGCTTAGGCAGGCATGGTGCCGCAACTCCTAGCCTATTCTGCCCCGACAGACCGGTTTTGATGCTGCACGTCTGTCTGTGTTAAATTTTTGTTCGGCGGCTGCTCTTGCGTCGAATCTTCGCCAGTGTGTGCCGAGGTATGTGTCTAGTCAGCCCGCATACGTCTAGCCTTACCCACTAGTGTTTCTCCTGCACGCGAACCCGGTGGCGCGTGGTGAATCAGTCCGAGTGACTTCCGTGCACGCTGCGCCTATCTAGAGTCTCGGAGACGTGAGGCTCTGCCTCTGTCGTTCTCTCATTTTCTGACTCTTTCTTCATCCTTTCTTGGGCGGTAGGTGCAGGATGTACATGCGTGGATGTGGCTTGCGCGGTGCCAAATTATTGACTATCTTCCTAGTGTGCACGCGCACTATTGCCTCACCGCATTCAAACTAGCCTCGCGTCTTCGTTCCAGACCTCCTTCAACTAGTACTGCCTGAGACCGTGCTAGACCAGGGTTACTTGAACGAATACTGCAAGGTACCATCGCAATCACATTCCCATTCAAAGAAAGTACACAAGTAAACTACAGAAACACTCTCAAACCGACATACGTTGAAATATCAGACTAGATTTCCGCAATGAATACAGATACAAAAGAATACAAACTGTCCCGCCAACTTAATCAAGATGTGTGCTGTTGAAAAGACGATTCCCAGTGTCGGTTGTGCCTTTGCCGGTGTACTTATTGTCGGACAAGCGCAAGGAGACGAAGCCAACGTTGTCGTCGCCTGCCAGTATATCCCCGAGAATGCCATCGGAGATCGACTGAGCCTGGATTACGCCGGCAACCACCACAATACGAATATTGGAGTTCAGCGCACGAATGTGCTGCACAAACTCCTTCACAGACTTCCCGCTGTTCACCACCGAATCAACGAGCACTACGGTTTCCCGCCCATCCAGGTACTTGTTGTCAAGTTCCTCGGACTTTTTAGCATGGACACTTCAAGGATCGAGATCAGTAAAGGTCAAAGAAAGAATGACTTGGGCAGGCTTACAACTCAGCCAGAGGTAGAGCTTTGTAAACACCTAACGCCATAGGCTCACCCCCGCGCATCAGGGCCACAATCACAGTCTTCTTCTCGTGGCGAAGGCAGTGGCCTGTTGTTTGGTTTCCCTGGACATGGGGGATGGGAACCTCCTCCAATCCAACCAACTTTGGTAGGAACGTTGTCGCCAAGTACCAGCCGACGCTACCATGCGCCGCCTGCAACGCTGGACCGGAAATTCGCGCATCGCGCATCGGCGTCATCAGGAGTTTGGCTGCACACTCTTCCGTCGCATGGAGAACACGACGAAGACCGAAAAGACGAATAACCGAGTCGATGAAGTTCGAACCAATGTCAAAGAGTGGGAGAAGGTCAGTATCGAGGCGCGGGGTTGCATTGCTGGGTAACAGCCACTGGTTCGCTTGCAGGCCGTCGTTGACGATCGCATCCAATAATGCTGTTTCCATCGAGCGGCTCCTGGTATGCTCCTTACCGACAACGACAACCGCCTTCTCCGCCTCCTTCAGCATTGGAAGGTCTAGGCTGCTATCGCCAAACGCGCAGACGCAGATCTGATGGGTATCCCTCAGCCGGGCGACCAGCTCGCGCTTCATTCGACCCGTGATGACGAAGTGGTCCTGGATACGCCCACCGCCGCCTGCTCGCAGTAGGTGTCGAACTTTGCCTTATCGACCGCTCCATAAATCAAGGCCGCTTGTAGGAACGCCTTGTACGAGTAACCAAACGGACTGCTGAACAACATCTTCAACGGATCATCCCCCGCGAGTGTCGTGTCGGCCAACGCAATCTCCCAGAAAAGCTGGCCGGTGTCTTCGGCGATGAGTGTTTTGTCCCCGTCGAAGACCAGCAGAGCGCCTCTCCTCATTTTGTCGGCCCTAAACCCGGAAACAACCTCGTCCAGCCTATTCTCTGCGCAAGAGAGACTATGCGCCTCTGTATTGCGCTGAATATCGCGAATGAGGGCGGAGACTGCGCCAGTGAGCAGTGGAGCGACGGTGAAAATAATCTTCTTCTGGAGACAGATGCGACGAAGCTGCTCGCGTTCATGCTCCTGCCATTTATGAATATGACCCTGCGAGACCGCAGATCGTTGTCGGTGACAATCTTTACCCCGGCGTTCCACAACGTCATGCGGAGGGATATTCAGGTAAAGGATGTGGGTGAAGACTTTCGCGTCATGTTCAGTCCACACGCATTGCCCGGCTTCCTCGGACTCGTCCTCCCAGAACATAAAGTGGCCCGCAACGAGCCCCATTTTCCCGCTGGTGGTGCATGCATCGGCAATGTAGCCTATGGCCTTTTCGCGCCAATGCGTTTTGTCCTGGTGGTTCATACGCTTGAACGCGTCGAGTCCACCGGGAACAAGCTGGTCAATGATAACCGAGCCTTCATAGAATGTAAAGGCGCGCTGTCCAAGCTCCGCGTCTGCTTTCAAATGATCGAGCAGATAACTTTTTCCGCAGCCAGAGACTCCGTAGAGACCCATGACTGTGGGGCTCTTCCCTCCGGGTGAGCGGGCGGACTGTGTGGGGATATCGAGAGTTGGAGTCGCCGTTGCAGAGGGATCGAAATCAGAATTCAACATGGCTGCACGCCGGCAACAGTGTCGATAAATCAAAACTGGGTAGCAGGTGAGCTTGCGAAAACAAAGACACGGGAAAAGAATGATATAACTTACAGTTCGCCGCAGTACTTAAGGACCGATTAAGAATCCAGATGAAAGCTGGGAGGATGTATTCTGGCACCGAGTGGTGAGTTGAATGGTGAACAGAGCGGGGATCCCGAGAGGAATAAAGAGCCACAGGAACATTGGCGGTATTTATACAAGTGGATAATGCGAAGCAGTGAAAAATACACTAACTCAACAAAATAAATGTCCGATGGGTGTTTGGGGTCATTCCGGGGTCAAATTGCTCCAAATAAAATGGTAGCATTGACCTCTCTCGATTTCGTGAGGATCGAAATAGTTAAATCTACATGTCCTCCGATTAGTTCCTCCGCAATAAATTGTTTGAAGGTTTCCTGAAAAATCGACTTTTTATACTGATATTTTATGGAAGAATGGTGTATACCATCTGAAAGTACTTGAAAAACGGTTCATTTTCATGTCTTACTTCACCCCAATCGACGGTGGTTTGAGCTCGCAATGCCGTCCCCCAAAATGCTCAAAATGGCCAACTTGCCACCGTCATTGCGAGCTCAAACCACCGTCGATTGGAGTGAAGTAAGAGATGACAATAAACCGTTTTTCAAGTATTTTCAGATGGTATACACCATTCTTCCATAAAATATCAGTATAAAAAGTCGATTTTTCAGGAAGCCTTCAAATAATTTATTGCGGAGGAACTAATCAGAGGACATGTAGATTCAACTCTTCCGATCCTCATGAAATCGAGAGAGGTCAATGCTACCATTTTATTTGGAGCGATTTGACCCCGGAATGACCCCAAACACCCATCGGACATTTATTTTGTTGAGTTAGTGTATAGCATATAAGTTCTAAATTGAGAATAGAGTTTGAAATTAGACCATATGCCACTGACCGAATGCGCTAGCAAGAGCTAGTTGCCGATATGATTAGGTGAAGGAGCTGAGGATACGGATGCTACTGCCGCGCGACCGTGGTAGCTGTTTCCTTACTAATATGCACTCCACGCCACTGGTTACACCTCACTTTCGACAACGCGGGCTGGGTATATATAATTCTCTTGCCGCAAAATATGAGCCCATTAGCTGGTGACAGGAGGGTTCCCACGGTTCAATTTCAGACCGGATTGGATGTCACGCCATTTTCACGCCGATTCACTACTTGCGACCGCTTATCCAGGAGGAAGTTATGATACCTGTGTGGTATCTTCTTGCCTGGCTTTCTGGAAGGAAAATTTCAGGAGACACACCAAACCTTGATTTTCCTTACCAAATTGTATTCAAGGATGAAAAGATCATATCCATCTCATTGGTTAACATTTCAAGAGATTACCGAGACAGCAATATTCGTATTTAACCAACCGACGTCCTAGTCTTTTCAAGACCCTACCGAAATTAAGTGCACCCGAGGCAAGTTCGCCGCGTCTTGACGAGTACATCGAGTGAACAGGGCGTACCATGTAGATTATAGGAATCCTACCCAGAAGCCACTTCTGGATGAGGATAAATTGTCGCTATACGAGCCCATTTCAGGACAGGGGAGGAGGCAGGAAAGGTGGGGCCGCATCGAGATTATCACGGCGTCGACAATGCGGCGGTAGCCACGAGCCTGATGTGAAACGAGGATACATGCGCGCTACGCGAACTAATTTGGAGACAGTTGTATGTGGAACCGGGGCGAGTTACATCGACTACATATCACGGCGCCAAAAAAATGCGGCGTTAGACACGGCAATGATGTGCGATGAGGATACATGGGCGCTACCCGCGCCAAGTTTGGGACAGTGAATGCATCGAGATTATCACAGCGCCAAAATGCGGCGTGGGACACAGCCAGGACGCGAAATGTGGATACATGGGCGCTACGCAAAGCAATTTTCGGACAGGGAATGTGGCGCCACGGCCGAGTTGCATCGAAATTATCACAGCGCCAAAATGCGGCGTTTAGTTTTGCTGACCCGACGCAAGTCACTCATATTAACTTTGTGTTCACTACTGACTACTGTGGCAACGAAAACATTCGATTTCATCGGAGTTTATGCTGCGGATTATTTTCAGGCGCCCGAGCCGGCGATTTTTTCTTCTTCTTGTGGACCATTCCAGATAGTTGGTTGCAGTGAGCAACGAATAAAATCAACCCCCCCTCCCCCCCCCCTTGTACGCCAATTCTCCGAGGCACTTTCCCTTACTCATAAAAACCGAAGCCTTATTACCAGCGCTACAACAACCTCCCCCGAAACCACCATTACTTTGTGCCATAGCCCTTAAGGCTGCATGTAGTTACCCTATGATGAATACTACAATTAAAATTGAATCAAATGAACCCAAGTCCGGTGACCGTTCTGTCTATGAAAACAAGTTTGTCGTCTATGAACATTTTCCCATTTCATGGAGAACGGTTACCGGTCTACTAAATGAACCCCACAAGAAGGGAAAAATCTAAACAGGGAAATTCCGAATTGTTCAGGCTTCTCAGAGTTCTCAACGAACTCAAAGGGTCCTCTGGAGATTCTTTTGGGAGTATAAGTGTGAATGGAGAGCAGTTGCAACTTCAAGTCTATGCAGCCAGATGATCTCCGGCCATCTCGGGGTTGTCCAAACAAACCGACGAAGAAAAAGTCCTCTGTCATCGCTGTTACGGGAAAAAAGGCGAGCGAGAGGGGTTTTAATAACATCCAATATGATTCAACAGGTTCATCGGCAATCTCGGGATACTGAGCAAACCCCGAAAACCCCTTCCCCCGGTCTTCTCGACCGGTAACAAGAAAACAATGACCAACACGATCAATGTAAAGATGAAGGCCTTTGAAAACGCTGAGAATATGGTAATTGGTTAGCGCTGCCATCGTGAAGGATATTCTTTAAGGTATCGACGGAACGTTCAAGTTTTATTCAAGTTCAGTCCTGGTCATGTACAATGCGGTGTCTCCCTGGGAAGTAAAAAGCCCGATCTGAATGATACTAGGGTCGACCCAACGGGCAGGGGGCCTGAGCTATGGTCAACAACGGGAAACCCCATAATAGAATAGCCGGGGACGAACCGGGACCCTTCTGCCTCAACAATTACGAAGCCATTTTAGCCGTCGCTCCAGCCTTAGTGCGCCTTGGAGCATTGAGATACCGGCGCTCATACAACAGAGCATCGCCGTCGTGGATCTCGTAGAAATTGGCCTTGCGCCGGCAGCCGGAGCTGGTTGTGGCCTCGAGAACACGCCACGTGCCCGTGGGTTCTGCACTAAGCAACGCAAGGGCTTCAAATTTGCGCCGTTGCAGAGTCCTGGCGTCTTCGAGTGCGAAGTACGTCTTGGAGGATTGTGGCATGGATTCGCGCCGGAGGGTGAGAATTTCGGTCTCAGTGAGTCCAAAGGCTTGCTTCGCATCGCTCTTGTACATAACCTGCGGCGGGGTGTTCTTTAGTCAATTTGAAAAGCAGCAGTTCCCGAACATACGTGCGTGCCCGCGAGATGGCGGAAGGGCGTCGCACCTCGACCCAGGGTCCAGGCAGTGTAGCCACCCACTCCACGCGTCGCTTCCTCAGCCGCCTGTTGATTTCCCGCTTAACCTTCGCCTCCTCCTTCTCTTCCTCGCGGAGGATCTTCTTAGGACGCTTCACTACGGGTTGCACACGATGGGCGCAGCAGATATTGAAGTGGAAGGCGGGCATGTGAATTGCAGTTGTTGACGAGTGTTTTACTGGTTGGGTGCTGAGGCAGATTGAGAAGATTTCGGGTGGTGCCTGAGGGAAGAAGTACGAGCAGAGCGGAAGATGGAGAGAAGGAGAAAGAAGCGACGTTTGTACCCCAGTTTTAAGTACTGTAAACTCGTAGGCCCACGCGTTTGTGCCACTGCCGCGTGGTGAGGACAACAAAGGTGGCTCCATTGTTTTGCGCTTGGGCCTCCGAGTGCTTTGATCCATCATACTTGTGTACTTGGGCCTCAAATGTTTCAATGCGAGTTGCTGGAGCACTAGGGAAGTTCCGAGGACAGAGCTTTCTTTGAATTGAGTCCGCGGCGGGATTCGGAAGCGATTTCCGGACCCGTACTAATTGACCCCGCAGCTTGGGCCAACCTAAGAGAGCTTGAGAAACATTGTCACAACATGAGTAAATCGGAAGCTTGTGAACCTTTGTCGTGAGCTGCAGGGCGCGTATGAAATATGGATGATGGAGGATGGGTTATCGAGTAAAGCAGCAAGGCCTAGTTGCGGATGGTCCGCACCTGCACTACTTTACAAAACACGCAGCCGATTTCTGCACGAGAGGTTCGTTCGATACGAACCTGGGTCATCAGTGTAGATGCTGTATCTTTTGCTTCAAGTCCAGGCAGTTTTGACACTTGTTGCTCGCCTACCGAGGAAAGTTGAGACGGGTTTGTGACATCGGATGTTCGGTGAAGTTGACGATGGCCCCAAGCGCCGGTGTCCGGCGGATCATGTTGTACCACCAGGAGAAATCATCGGCGCACAAGTACCTGTTCGATAAATAAATGCTCCAAGTCGTTCGATTCGACGACCGTCGTTTTGCTCAATGTCCCAACACGTTTCATGATTCGATGCTCACTTACTCAAGATGTTCAGCTAACTGCTCTCTGTCCTCGTCAGTTATGACGCAGAATATCACACCGTTACATCCCTATCTCGACGACGGCGCGGGATTACTGACGAAGGGTACACATGGTCGGCCTCTAAATCAGGACAATACGTGGAATTAGAAGTTCTTGCAATTATATGTTGAGGCGTTAAGATACTCAGAGCTGCATACTTCAATCGATGTCGAGCTACAACCACCACGGATGAGTTCATCCTGCCGCGTGATCCTCCTCCAAATAGCGGATTAGATGCCCTGGGTGAAATAAATTTAACCAATGTCAACAGGGATGGTGGAGCCGCTGACCTTTCACAACACCTGCCTGCCGTTTTTGAACAAACGCGTCGGCCCGCGCCCAATAATCCTCTCCGCCCGCGGCCCCAGCCTCCCAATCGCGCAAATACTGGTTCACCACAATCATGACGAACCGCGGGTCTTCCGCGAGCGCCGTCCGGTCGTACGGGTCAGCTTGCATAGTTGTGTGATTAGCCCACACAATAACAAGCACCCGGAGCTGTGTGCAGTGCTCCAATGCGCCTTCACACACAGAGTTCGATATGTCGTCGTTGAAGGAAAGATGCGTAAGCCGGGGGAGGGTTGGGAGGCCGACCCACCCGGCCCACCCACCGTCACGCTTATCCAGGACATCCAGATGGGTCAGATTTGCGAACAGAGGGTGAGCGAAGTCCGGCGCCGACCGAGTTGAAAAGAGATCTCCGAGAACTGCGGATAGCCGTTGCAGTCGGAGTTTAGCGAGCGCGGGCAAAAGCGTTGAATCGACATCGGCGTTGAAGAGTGCGAGATTGACTGTGCCGGTGCAAGTTGAAAGGACACCCCAGATGTCTTTCGCATTGTCGTTGCGAACGAAGCATACGTTGCGCACATGCTGCCGGAAAAACGCCAACGGCTTCACTTGCATCGCCTTCAAGAGACCTTTAAGCGTACGGCGAATGACTGTTCTCTGCTGTAGCGGATGGATTGAGAGGATCCGGTACATCAGAGGTTCGATCCTGTTTCAGGTCATCGAGGGGTGGTCGGCAGACGCAGTAAAAGAACGCACCAGATTTTAACGCGTCGCCCAACGAGAAGGAGTTTCGGCATGCATTCCGGAGCAAGAAGCGCTGCGCATTCGAAAATTTCTCGTTCCAACTCGGTCGGGAGATCGATCTCCACGTTTCTTGGGGTGAGCGACATGGAGGAGTGAGAGGGAGAGAGAGAGCGACAGAGCGCGTGGATGTCGTCATCGTGGCACTTGTCATTTGACCCTGAGTTCTCGTACTTTTCGTACCCTATCTTTATGTCCGGATCAGAATTCTTCCGGGAAATTTGTATTACCGACCCCCTATGAAGGTTTTACTGTATTAGACATCGTGGAACCTTTAGGCCTCGTTTTCGACTGATTTTTGAATCTATCGCATTGAAAATTCAAGATGACTTCGGGAATCCGCCTATTGGTCTTACACTCAGAGCTCGCCGCATTCAACCTGCAGCAGGCCCCGCTGTTGAAGCCCCGCCATTCTATTCTGCAGGTGCCTCGTCAACTCGCCGAAAGTCGAGAAGCTTTTGGCTGCCGACTTGACCCGAACAGTAACATTCTCCAGGTCCCGGAATGCGTAAGCGGTGAGGATTGCATCTACGTCCTCCCATTGAAGTTCCAGCGGCGACGACGCGGCTAGTATGATTTCCAGCGTCAAGGTGGTTAGGGGAGCGGTCGATATTTGATGGATAAAGGATGTCAGGGGCGTGTTCATATGCATTGGGTTGTTGCATCGGAGGTGGAGGGTGAGGTGGCGCAGTGCCGTGCAGTTGCTAATATCGAGTGGAATGACTAGAATGAACATAACTGGGTCAGAACGTGCGTTGTGCGATGAATACATGCCAAATTACTGGGTTCTAGCTCCTCGGGCAGTTCTGTCACAGTCAACACCTGTAGCGTGGGGCCGATTCTAGAAAGGAGTACATTGCATGGAGAAGCATCACGGTCCTCTTCTGCCGCGAGCGTCACCGAAAGGCTGTCCACAGCGATGTCACGAGCAGCCAACTGCCTCGATATAAACTGAGGCGAATGGTTTTTGGACGACTCCAGCACCAGCCGCTTCAGATGTAGAGTCGGTGCAGTCCTTGCAACATCAGATGCCGCCGCTGAAGTGTCATCCAGATTATAAAGCCAACCACCGCATTCCAGGCTCTCTAGGCCGGGGAAAAGATCGATGAAGGCCCATAGATTCTCAGCCGTGGATAGTATGCAAAAACGGAGAGACAGCACTCGCACTGTCACCCACCGACGATGTGATCCCAGAAGGGACGCAAAACTGTGACTGGTAATACGAAAGGTGTGGACATTTGGGAGAAGATAGATAATATCCGGATTGAGTATGACCGTCGCACCTCCCGGCAAGGAGATGATGAGCACATATTCTCCAAGACGAGCATTCCCGCGCAAAAGGGAGAGGAAGGCGTCGGTATTGGAGTAGTTGAGGGTTATGTCGCGAAACAAAAGGGATTGTATGTGCCCTGCCCATGCTAAGCAGGTGGGTGCCAGCGGTGTGAGGTTGGCGATCCGACGCCTGCCAGTAGAGAGTTGGTCCAAGATAAGAAACTGGATTTCCAGGGGAATGTCGGGGAGTAGCTTGTATTCGGCGCTAGACAGCATAAGGCTTAGAAAGGAGGATATGAGAAGGCTAGCTACCCATGCTGTGAAGCCATTTCGTCCGTCGTGGCAAGACGCGGCAAAGGTTCGGCGGCCGCAACAAGTTGCCGCTGCTCAGCACATTCCCATTACGTGATGGATCCGAAGTATATTAATAGTTTCAACCTTAGGAAGCCTTTTAGGGTCGCCCAGAGGCGAACGCGAGGCTGAAAGCAAAACTACATCCTCCGCTCTATCCCTTTCATTTTGGGCTTACATAAACTCACTCGAATCCTTTGAGTTTGAAAAAGGTGCTAAACAGTGAACGCAACGTTGCAATTGTACTACCACGACGGAGCTTCCGAGTCTCGGGTACGAGACTTCCTGAAGCGTTGGACTCGATTTCCATTACCAACTGGCATGAATCTCCGGCGGCGCCGACTTAATTCTCCGTCGGGCCACCAGGCCCATCCGGTGGCCCCTTTCGGGCCACAGATGACACACTTGTCTGTTCTACTTAAAAAAGTCCAACGGATTCACCATTTGGTCTCACAATCTACCCTCAACCTCCACCGCTCGCCAGCGCATACTCCCTCCACCAACGATGCTTTGCTTTATGCTATACAAAAAAATCAAAAAGTCAAAGGATAATACTCCCTCCGGGTCGAGTCAGGGGACACAGAACGGTGCTGGAGGGCAGTCGACACAGCCCAGCGCGCAGCCTAACGTCAGTCTTAGGTGCCCAATCCTGTTCAACTCCGCTTCATCATGTTTTGTGTTTTTAGATGCAGTCAAACATCAATGGCAATCAACAACAACATTACCAGAAGCGACGATACGGTTCGTTTTTTCCTCTGCGGCATTGCCCCTCGCACGAATTATCTGTTTCTGTAGAACCATAGTCCCTGCAATATTCTGATTTAAGAAGAACGCAACATTTCGGGAATAATTCTGCGTTCCCCAACGCGCAACTGCAAGGACCAGAAATCTAATGATGATTCTTCTGTCAGGTGAAGCGCACGGCCGTATGGGTTGAAGTCTCTCAGTGCCGGAAACATATCTGAGTATGGGCCGGTTGCGGATGGCCGCAGCTGCATCCAATACCGCCGTCTTCAACCCTGCAATCATGCAGAACACGCTCGTTCGCAACGCATCGGCCCATCATTCAATTTCCGTTTCTTTTCCGTCAGCTTCTTGTGGTTCCGATTCTTCTTGTCCGCTGTTGAAGTGTTCGCGTGGTGATCCGCATCTCCTCCGCGTCCCATCTCCACACTTCCCGTCCACTACTTCAAGTTGAGTTCGCGCGACAAATACTGTATGCATCTCTGTCACACCGTTTTGAATAGTAGGTAGCTGGCATACATGAAGTTAGAGCAGCACATGTATGTCGGTACAGCACCTGTATGTTCCTTTTACGGACCACCGCGGTTAATACACCTCCTCCTCCCCCGGTCCGCTTTCCAATCTCCTTATTTTACAACAACGGACTTAATTTTAGTAACGCCCATTAATTCATTCAAAGCCCGCGCGTCTCGTGACGGGGACGCTCGTTCCTCGCTTGTTGAAGTGCTTTCCTTGACTCGCTCTTTTCTCGGGAGTCGACACGTTTCCGTACATAGTTGAATATGACCCGGTTCCGGAAGACTGCAGCTGGTTTCGCTGGTTTCGAACTTCAGTTTTAGCCCTAACTTGATATGCACGGTTCCGCTTCTGCGCGCAATGAGAGATGTACATACATTGTGCTAGAGCACGCTCGTTCGACTCGAGCGCGGGACTACATCGGACGAAAGCTACGGTTTTTTCCACAGAGACTTGATGGGACAAACATAAACTCAATTAGCGCTAACGGTGGATTGAACACAACGATCTGGGTCCTAGTTAACACCACATTGATTCATCGTCGTCTTCTGTTGTGATCGTGCCGGTACGGAAGATTTCATAATGCAAGACTGATAAGAAAACTTGGCTAAATAATTGGCGAAGAATGCCGGCCCGGACAGGCTACGACAGTGACTGCGCTGAGCGACGGCTACTAGTAGGACAAAAGTGACTAGTTCAATGAGTTCAATGAGTGGAGCAATTGGATAATTCCCACGGTTGATTCATAGAATCACAACTTAAGCTACATTGACGACGGCATTCCTATTGATGAGAAATAACCCTTGGCGGTGCTCTCGTGGCCAATTTATCCAGAGCTATGCTGAGATTTACAGGTTGAACCTAAGCCTTGAGTTGAAGACGAAAAAAAGGCGACAGAATGCTGCGCGAAAAGGGCGATCCCCGACTCGGAAACTAAGTTGAGCATGGCCATGAAGGGAGGTATCATATCAATAATTTTTAATTATGCGTTTGCCGCCGTCTACTAAAACATCACTCAAACTATTTTATGTGGACAATCCGAATTTCTAGCGGGACCAGTCAAATAATTACCGGAGGAAGACTGCCATTCCCTGGACGTCGAGGCGGTCTACGAGCAGAATTGGTTTAGAAGGATGGGCGAGAGAAGAGGAGTGGCTCTTACTGAGAGTGATCTTGGCGGCGGCCGCGGGATCGGCAACGTCGAGGCGCTGGATCACCTGGAGGTTACCCGGACCGGCGACGTTCATAACGGTTATGCCAGTGCGGTTAGCGGCAAGGGTATACATGAAGCTTGAAGGCAGATGTGTCAGTGGGAGTAAGGGCATCGAAAACATCTCGCATACTCGTGCTTTCCAATGGTAACCAGGGAAGAGTCCATGGGACCATCAATATCCATGTGGTATTGCTGGAAACGCAGACCCGTCAATAACTGCTTTGTATGAAGAAATATACAGAGCACTCGCCTTGACGACATTGCTCTTGAGCGATTTCTCAATGTGTACCTCGGTGATGTTCGAGGTAATGATGTCCATCAAGTAATAGTTGCCCGATTTCGGCGAGTAGACCGACCAGCAGATGGCGCCTTGCCCAGCGATCTTGGTGGTAAGTGCGGTGGTCTTCGCCGTCGGACGCAGATCGTAAATGGTGTAGCCGGCAGTCATACCGGGGTCAGAGGCGAAGAAGGCTCCATCGACGCCGGTGATCGGGGTGAGCGAGAAGGGGAGCTCACCGCCGCTGACCTTGGTAAAGTTGGAGGACAGCGAACCGTCGTGGTTGACGTTCCAGATGGCAAGGTATCCAGTGCCAGTCTTGATGGAGACGATGAGCTGCTTCTCATCTGGGCTGAAGATGATGTCTCCGGGGGTGTTTCCAGGGCCGGTAGCCTGCAGCCCAATTAGTTGCTTTTCTTTCCTCCCGTAGCGCTGATAGAAAACGAACCGGGGTAGTCTGGTTGAGCCCGAGGTCGCGCTTCCCGTTAGGGATGGGAGTCAGACCTTTGCGCGTGTCGACGGTGTAGCAGCTGTGACGATAATCATTAGTGGAACGCGACGTAGTAGAGAAGTAGTTAAACCCACCTGACACCGCTGATCGCGCCGCCGTTCACAACACAGAGCCTGGTCCCAGCCTTGTTGATGGTAAGAGCGGTCGGGAACTCGCCCCCACTCCAAACGGGCTTGCCAACGATCGTCAGTTCTGCAGGGTTCTGCTCGTTGATGGAGTAGATCGTGACGGAGTTTGAGCCGGCCTGAGAAGAAAGTTGAGCACGGGTTTGAATAAAACCTTAGAACGTCAACCACATACGTTGACGTTCGCGAGGAACTTTCCGGGACGGGATACACCAATGGAGTCCTGGGTGAAGAGCGCGTCCAGCACATTGACAGGCGGTCCAGGGACACCCTTCATGCCATTACCGCCCGTGTACAATCCCTCGTACAAGGTCTGCGAAACTTTAGAATGTCGCACAACCGAGATGGGTTTGGGCTCACCAGTTTGCCGTCAGGGCCAACGAGGGAGGAGATCAAGTAGTTTCCAGTGGGCTCGTTGCTCATGACTGAGATAAATTCATTAGTTGGGCCGAATTCAACCAATGTTCAAAACAGCGCACAATATGCCGCCCCGACATTGCCTTTGGTGCTAATGCCCTTCTTCGCCAGAGGTATCCGTGCGACGGGAGTGGTGTCGTTGCAAGTAGCCACCGCAGCGGAAACGGCCGAAGCCAAGATGAACAGTGCAGAGGACTTCATCGTCTTGGAAGGGAGGTAAGAGACTAGAGTAGGGGAGGAGACTGAAGTCACTGAGTTGTCATCCCGCTCAGTGGAGTTTATATACTCGCTGACTGAATGCGACTGACTGTAACCATTAAATTCGACAGACAATGTATACCTTCTCCGTGAGGATGTCCGGCCGCGGTGCCCTCGAATGTGGATGTTGCTGACTGAGGTTTGGACAAAAATCTGGTGCGGACTGAAGGCGGGAACAACGGAGTAGATGCTTGCACGTACGTTTGTGGAGGATTCTATACTTCAATACAAAGAACGCCTACCGAAAATGTACCCGTTCAGCCTGGACCTCCGGAGTTTGATTGCATCACTGTACAACCTATTGGGGGGGCGGCTTTACTGCGGCCTTGAAGAATGAAGTGAAAATCTATACCTGTTCTAGTTCATTCATTTTACTTGGGAGACCGAAAATTATCGGACCTGTGTTGCAGATTGACGTGAGCCACGAATAAATGCAGAAGTAACGTTGAGTCGGGAGTTTGAATATTGGGAGAGTGGAAGAAAGTCTCGGACGACAAAACAGATGTGTCCTCGCCGGCGCGTCTTGGCGCGCATCTGAATGGCAATGCCCCCAAAAGAGCGCTCCACAGGAAACCCGAATCGGCCCCGGCACTCACCGTTTGACATTTGGCACCTCAAGTCCCGTCTTCCAACACCCACAGAGAACCGAGCGACGATGCGTACCTGAGTATCCTTGTGAAGTTTTCAACGGCCGCAAGAACTTGAAACTTGAGAAAACCCGGCCTGTCAAAACCGATGACGAGCATCCCCGTCAGGCAGCGACAAGCATCGCGCCGACTGTGACTGACCGTCAGCACATCCTGCGGCGCCCTCTACTTCCGCATATTACTCTGCCCAGGATCTTCAGGCCCACGAACCGCTCGGCGATGAACTGCTGCGCGACAAAGCCATCGGAAGATGAGCCGCACTCGTCGGGTGTCGTGGCCGACGTGAAGGTACTGTCGGGACCTGAAAAACTACAAAAAAAAGGAGTGGAGTGTCTCGATGATACTCCACGCTCGTGGGTCGTCGGTGGCGGCTTTACATCGCTTGATTTCACTGTTAAAGATGGAAAGCGGGAGAAGGTATGAGCGGGAGGGCGCGGCGAAACATAGGTCCCCAGTACTCGCGGGTGAGGTAAGGGGTTTCCATCTCGACAAGGGTCATGCAAGAGGCGCGGGATCAGAAAAATGTGCGTTATAGCACTCAGAAGCAAATAGGGCTGTCGGTGACGAAACAATTAAGAGGGACCAAGGCTGACCAAGGGCGTCGATGTTCACTGCAGTCCTTTCAAGCGGTATTTATGTGTTTTCTAGTGTCGCGCCTTTCCATAGACGGACTCCCGCGTATGAATAAGAAGGTGCGGACACGGGAGTCACAAGGAGAGCTGAGGCGCGTTTACCGTTATAGTAGAGGGGGTGGTGGCGGGTGGCACTGGCAGGTGCCAAGTTGGAAGGCAGTACCGGCGCTTATCAGATCCTAACAAATACTTTGTCCACGGTTTCGATGATTTTGATGGCGAGCTATCCCTTGGGCAAAATTAGGCCTTGTTGCCTGGATTACTATCTGTACTTAATGACTTTTTGACGTATGATACATTGTTTGAAGAAGTCTTGGAATATTTGAGGAGTGTGAGCTTTGTTACGCCGATGCCGGTTTGATTTGGACCCTGAAGTGGAATCGACATCGCGGCTTTTTCTGCGTGCCTTGCCTCTCTTCCTGAAGCTAAATGTTAAGAACGCTTTGGGATACATCCAAAATGTTCCATTCTTTTTTCCGGGGGAAATAATTGTCTAGAGGAAAAGATATCGTCGAAGTGGAATCAGTTTTGATGCCAGAACGACTCGTTTGGGCACCCCGAATTCCTCATCTAAGGATTCCGTAAAGAAGTGCGGCCAGGATCAACAATAAATCCACTCATCAGGGTTCCGAGTCACCGTGGACAGTACAGGCACTCAGTTTCACGTCGCCACTCCAAAGAGCTGAAAATCTGGAATATTAGACCGGCAAGAACGCAGGAGGAACTCCTCAGTACCTCCGAAGGTCAATTCCTCTCGTATAAGCCGACAATTAATCTCACCTTGGAAGGGCCTCAAGGGTCTTGACTTGCCAGTTGCAGCAGACAAATATTTGACAGCAAAATCCACCGTTGAATCGTCGTTTTCGAGGATTTTTCATCCTTCCTTCCCAAGATTTGTCGTGCCAATAATTCTCATCCCTTGTGCCGCAATCAACTCGTGATTCGGGACGCGTCGAGCACGTGTGAGAGCACGTGCTGGGAAACAACCGAGCATCAACCAAACACACTAGAAACACACGACCCTTTGCCAAAACGACAATGTCGCACATCTCTTTCAACACGGTCGTCCACCCAGATGCCGAAGCGGTGGCACGCCAGAACAAAGACCTTGGGCCTTCTCGGAAGGACATTCGTTCCGGCGTTAGAGCACACTTGGACGATTGTTTTCGCTGTGAAAAAAAAGCGAGCGCGGAAACACAACTCAGGAAATGCAGTGGGGTAATACTGATTTATTCTGGCTCTCATTCCGTATTTACCTCGCCTCCCAGTGCCTCATAGTCCGATATTGTTCGAAACAGGTAGGATGCCATTCCGTGTGAAGCTATCTCACAACGCGCTCATTGAACCAATAGTGTCAACTCGCGGATTGGTGATTCTCTTGGGGATGCACTTATTCGTCCATATCTAATTTCTTGTAGGCCAACCCACAAGGCGGCCTGCTCCGACCGCGGTTCTGCCGACCACCTGAAGCTGACAAAAAGACTCCTGGCCAACGACATTCTGATGTACCACCTCCAACTTTATGCTATCCTCGAGCTCGATCTTGTCGATAGGCCCGCCAATGCCCTCGACCACTGCCTCTATGTTGCGGTGGACACTGAGATGCCCGCCGATCCGATGGGTCATTTACAGGCCAGTTTAAAAGGGCAAGTCAATCCAGATCCGACCTACATCCTCTGGGTGCGCCACATAGAGAAGAAACCAATCGTCGAACACGCGTCGTCCGCCGCCCGCGACAGCCATCGCGCGTTCAAAGCCTCGCTCTCCGCCACGGGCATGAGCGATTGGCCTGTCGTGCTCCTCGTTTTCACTAGCGATAATTTGGTCATTTTGGAGATACCGTATGCCATTGATCCCAGACCGATGCAACATTGTCGGGAAAAGAGGCCTTCCACTTACGTGTCTGGGATATCCGGGCGTGTCGAGTTGCCGTTGTCAAAGGAGACCGTTCGCGAGTATGTGTATCCTTCTTTCTTCAGTGCCGCTTCTAAGTTTCTTCGAATCCTAGGGACTTGAATAATTGTATTTTGATGGATAAATCCAACCAGTACCTGCTTCGGACGGTGAGCACTTTTTTGCGTCGTGACGGTGTTTTGGATTCTTTTGAGACCGCACCGTAGAAGTTGAAACACAACAGCAGTTTCTAATGCGCTACGTGTGGTGCAGGTATCTTTCCGACCTCAACGGACACTGCGTCTTGAATAACACCTCTTATCAAATCTTGCAATCAATCTACTGAAGTTGAACGTTGCTTGAACGCCGAGGATCTCAACTCCGGACCGGATAGGGTATGGTGCTGACCTGTTGGTAACAAGGCAATCCCCGTAGCTCAGCATCGCAAGTGCAGACGCCTCAGCGATTGTCATCCTGGTATGGGTCTGTCTGCTCCTGGAACCGAGATTGGCCGTCGGCAACGATGTTGAAATTTAGTGTACACAGCGCAGTGATGCAATTGAATGGAACCGGACTCTTGAAGATCCACCGAAACATAGCCACGGACAAAAGACAATCTAATCAAGGTATTTTGAACTCCATATAGCGCGCAGTGGGGGAAAGCTACTAACGATACAGCTGTGTACGCCCAAATTCCACAGAACTTGCACAGTTCGTAGCATCTTTTTCATTGCTCGGCGGAAAACTAACCAGAATCGACAGCCACATTTCGGAGACCCGCGTGGCACATCAATCGGTGGCGCACGAACGCTCACTGTTGAACAATTATGCGCACTTTCGACGAGAATCCCGACATCTCGGCGGAGATTAAAATAAGATTCAGTTGTAGGTGCATCGCACATCCTGCGCGGCAGTCATCTAGCGCCCACTCAACCATCTTGCGAATCATTAACAAAAAAGTACTGGTCCGGACAAAAGAAACAAATCATCTTGGTCCTCGGAAAGAATTCTGCCTCTTGTGGCCCGGCCTTCATTTAAATGCGAACCTCGCGTCTGCTTTGGGTATAGGTCAAGTAATGTTTCTCATCGTGTGACTGGCAACTGACTGCTTACAAGTCACATCCCGTCTGACCTGCACCGAGCGTACACAAACACACTGCCAGTTGGCTCAAGGAACTTTTGATTTTCTGCCTCGAAACTGGCTGATGGGCGCTGGACCTTGGTCAGTCTTTCACCGCCTAGATACAGGTCGACTCCATTTGCAACGGCGTGGCCAATTTTCGACGTTGCGTACTCTCTCTCTACGCTCTATGCGCTCACTCCAAACAAGAACTGATTTTATTTGGGTAAACCCGTTTCACGGAGGATCAATCCTTCCGTCCTCTGAACAGCCTATGTCGGAGGGGACCTACGAACATGCAACTCAACCATTATGATGCGTCTGCTCGTCCCAGGCGCCAGGGCAGTACACTACTCGGACTTATCATCGTCGTCCGGTGTTGAGGCCAAGTATAAGAAGCCTCTCCCCAGAAATAGCTTGACCCACGAAGAATGCATTCCAACTCTAGTTCTCCAGAGTACTCTGGCCGCACGACACCAACGCAACGGCGCCGCATCCCTCGGTCACCAAGTCCCAACCCGTACGAAGAGGTGCTCTCCCTACAATTCGTATGCCGCCGCAAGTCGCGCAGTATTTTGAACTGCACCGTGGTCGGGAGCGATGGCTACACCCCTTACTTCCACATCGTCACCTCCGCGGACGTCGACCCGGGGAACACCTTGTTTCGCACCAACAACGGACGCAGCGTCGCTGCCATTGAATGGCGAGGAGAGTGTGGCGCAGTGTACGTTCAGGTACACGGTGCGGTCCCTAAACAGCGCGTTTCGAAATGGTTGGGCGTGTCGGCCGACACTAGGTGCGTGGTTTGGCCGCTTGGCAGCCGGGGCCCAATTTAATTCTCTGGTGAATTAGTTACCGCATGATGTATGCACATGAGGCGCAATATGTGTGGGCTCCGCAGAGCAATTCCATATGCGTAGGTTCCTCGTGTGAGACTGCTCTTTGCATCCAGCTAACTCAACGCAAACCATTTTCTTAGATGTATAACTGGAATTCATCGGCCGTGGGCGGCGTTCCGCAGCTCCTTGCTCGGATTGACAAGGAAGATTGCGCTGTCCATCTTGAGATCACGCAGGAGGCCATAAATCGAGGTCTTCTGGAGATGACCGTCGTCGCAGCGACATTATTCCAGTCTGGTTGTACGGTTGATTAAGTAATGGCCGACATTCACATGTACTCTAAGTAATCGGTAATCACTTGTGATTACAATGTACCCCTCGCGAGCTGGATTCTGTCGCAGATTCCGTGATGCGTTGTGGTACCTTCAATTCCGAAGAACCACCAAAACAACAAAAATTATAGAGCTTCTCGATATGGTTGGGGACTGGGAAAATCTCGCGGTTCGTAGAATCAGGTTGATTAAGGCATCTTTGTATGAACAGCGAAATCAACCACCAAAGCGAGACTCGAATTAGTGCACGGACCAGCACCGCATCAGTGTACGCATCAAATCACCGAAATCGGCTATCAATTACGATTTTCACTGCGCTCTCTTCCCGTGCTCATGTCTCACATCCAGTACTTCAGGCTAACACACCCCGACGCAGAGGAAGATAGGAAAAAGGTGGGGCCATCTATGACAGCTTTTACTGGACAAAATTCCAGTTTCAACGAGTGCGCACTCGTGCGGTGCGTGCTTGCCGATGCAGAACGCGTGTACACGCGTGCAAATGCGTGCTTCTGCGTTCCTCAACCAGTTCTGCACTGATGCTGCTGTAGGCCTCAATTTCAATGAACTCTCTGGGCCCCATTGGCACCGATGCTGCATTCGAACTCACGGTCTGTAAAGTGTGCAGCACTGATGCTGCACGCGCACTACATTTCTTCTGCACTCGTGCAGAACTCCCACCGAATTGATGCAGCACGCGTGCTGCACTCAACTCATTTCCGTAGGCAAATCAAGGCCAATGGAATTTGGTCTCCAATCCTACCATTTATTATTTCTCGCCATCTTACGTGTGATGGGTCATCTTGCTTACCCCCCTCCCGTGCATGAGCTCCCGCAGAACGCGTCCCGGCCTTCGTCCTGACCTCGCTCTTGTGCCTGTCTCACTGCGAGCAGAGCATCCTGAATTTGCCCGTTTCGCCGACGCTTCCGTCCTGGCACCGCAGCCCCTGGCAGATATGGAGGATCCACTCGCCGATATGTAGTGGATCCCGAAGTGGTACCCAATCTAAAATTTTATACAAACCCTATCGTTGACTACGACGTGTTTTTGCGCTGGGAATTGATTGTTTTGCCGCTGGATATCCGGAGACTGGGGGTACATGGAAATTCAGTTGTCACACCTATATTCAACTACCCAGCTTGGAATGGGTTATTAGGACCCATAAGTGCTTTACAATCCGGTAAAGGGAAGGATTATGAGGAACTGTACAAACCCCCCAGGCTGGCCGGGGTACTCTCGGTACTCGCTCTGACAAAGGGGTTAGTAGTACTCCGGAGGTCGAAAAGCTAACTCGCCTCCCCATATTGAAATACTGTCCCGCCGCACAAGCATTCGGGGTGTAAGCAACGGCCGCGAGGAGCCAGGCCACCGCCCGGCTGAACTTGAGACATTACAGAAGCAAAGTGTGTCCGACACAGCATTTGATAAACTGCGAAGGACACTTAATTGAGAGACAACGTTTAGGAGAAATCAAAATAGGAATAGGAGACAATACCTAAATAAGCCAACCGACGGAGTCGTGGGACCGATCGAACTAGAATGCTGCATGCACCCAGCACGGAGTCAAGATTTTCAACAGGAATAAGACACATATCCACCTCATGAATGCAGGCAAAATGCAGCTCAGTGCAGCTCATACCAAGCATTCAACTGCACGCAGTTGCATTCGCCTGCATCCGGGAGCACTCATCTGCACGGCGGCACGCGTGCAGCATCGTGCAGAACGCTTTTTTGTCCAATAATGACCCTCATAGCCATCCGCCGAGGAAGTTCGAACGAATGCTCGTGCACAGCTGCACGTTTGCTCGGCGTGTGGAGAAAATCCTGGTGCAGAGACGCTCAAGAACTGCGCTGGGGTAGGTTCCGGTTCAAGGACGTACTTAATCCCCGCTGAAGTTTTCCAGTGTCGGGTCACGCGATATTGCTCGAAGAAAGTGTGTTACTTCACGGAAATTATCGTTGTCATTCACTTCATCTGTCCGTAGTGCCAAGTTTCAGACTGGCAAGTCTTCAAGGGATTTCTCTGACAATGGACTCATTTCTTTAGGCCTATACATAAAAAAACATGTGGAGGGAGTGCGTCTTCAACCGATATCAAGTTGAAGCTCGCCAAAAAGCTTATGGCCAACGATTATTTGATGTTTTACATCAAGGTTTACGCCGTGCTAGCGCTCGACCTTCTCACAGCGCCGGAGACCGCATTGGACACCTGTCTTGTCGTAAATGTTACTACCAGCGAATCCGACCCTCTCGCCGCCATGCGCGCAATGATGAACCAGGAGACACGCGGCCCAGGCGCCTCCGTCATGCTCCAGATCGCCAGCATCCAGAAGAAGCCTCTCCTATCGCAGACTACCCCCGCAATGCGTGCGTCGCTGGGGAAGGCAAAGACAGCAATGGCCGGCGCAGGTGAAGACCTGGCTTCTTGGCCTATAGTGATGCTCGTCTTTACTGGAGATGGCACCAACTGTCTCGGATTTCCAATCCCCATCGACCCCGAGGCGTTGAAGCAAGGCCGAGAGAAGAGCCCTTTCAAGATCAAGTCGGCTATCATGGGCGTGGTAGAGGTCCCGGTGACTGAGAAAAACATCATCGAGTATGTGCATGTGCCGCGGATGTTCCATCTCAACTAAGCGCCTTGTAGACAATTCAATAATAATATATATATGGACAAGGAGAACCGGTATCTCCTCCATACGGTCAGCGTCATTCTTCGCCTACTTTCTATGTGCTCACGCAACAACACAGAAATCCAAGGATTAAATGATGTGGGCAACTACTTAATACGAATAACCAAAGATCTCCCCAAGTCAACTCCAATACTGCTTCAATCTGACATATCAATGGGTGCCATATCCCAAAGGGAACCATATGCGGCTTGCGAGAAATCAAGGCGCATTTGAGCACGACCACTTCCGTCGATGATTAGCGCGCGGCGCCCCCAACATAACTTGTCCCGATACTGCGGAGGTACCCAAATTAAAAGGTGATCGCGTTTCTTCGTGTCGCCGCCACGAATCCACCCATCCGGGCCCAGCACCCATTCTACTCCATTGCCTGGTCTGCGTGGATCCGCTTGAAGCGTTCCTATATTCCACAATCGCACGGTTCCGTCGCTGGAACCTGAAACCAGCATTTTGCCGTCTGGGGAAAATGCGACTGAATTGACGGATCCACGGTGGTCCTCGAATGGTCCTAGTATGAGGCGACGCGAGTCGACAGACCAAATTCGGATAGTCCCGTCTCGAGACGCGGAGGCCCATTGACCTCGACTGAAGTCACCGCCGTATCGTTATGCGCATGCCAAGTGTGAACGCTATCATCCGCCAAATCCTTAATCCGCATGGTTCCGTCAAGCATTCCCTTGATGATTCGCGTTCCAGAGCCCGCGATGGATGTGACTGGATCGTCTCCTGGAATAGGGTGTAGAGGACGTTGGCGACTGCGGCGACTCCACTTAAGCGGTAAGTGCGATCCATCCTTCGCGCCAGTGACAAAATTATCTTCATCCAAGAACGTCAGGGGGGTTATCGGACCCTGGTTAGTTTTCGTCGGCTTTTTCGACTCTTTTTTCGAAACCGGGTCCCAAAATCTGAGCTCTCCGTCGTTGGATGCAGACATGACATATCTTCCCGACGGAGGGAATGAAACAGAGGTCATTGCGTCGGTATGACCTGAGAAGACGAAGCAGCCCCCGGTTTTGATCGTTAAAGAAGGAGTGTACCAGATATAGCTGGTTGAAGGCTGTGAAAACGGCCTTTGCGATGGGGTGGAGCTGTGGTTGAATGAGTTCTGATCGCTCTTTTTCCATGCATATTGCTTGCCTCGCTTGCTGCGCCGATGTATCTCATAACCTTCTCGAACAGCCCCTTAGATTCGCCCAAATTCCCGACAAGACGTTGCTTCCGTTGGGCCAAATCTTCTGCTTCATGTAAACCTATGAGAACGTTCTCGGCACCCTTAACATTGCCATCAAGACAAATGAGATTGGCAGTGATTTTAGGCAAGTCCTTGAGGATGATAGTAGTCGCTGAATCACAACGGTACGTCTCAGTAAACGGACCGTAGAACGTCGGACAGCACCTGCTAATGAAGTTTGGGCAAACTTCCTGGAGGCCTGCTGATACGAAAGATCGGCCTCCTCCGCAATAGCGTTCCACATCCACCGAAAACGACGGCGCTGAACCCGAATCCGTAAAGAAGTATTGTATTGCAAGGTGCTGTGGGAGAGTCAATCGAAACACTCGGATTCCCGAAAGTATAGGGGATACGGACAATTTTGGGCGTAACGGGTACTCCCGTTGAGCGCTGGAAAGTTTCTGTTCAAAATATGTCTCTGGGCCGACGAAGAGGCTCATGTAGTGCGCGTCGGAACCAGAACGCGGAAAATCCATTAAATTCAAAGAAATGGCTGGAATGCGGTGAGTGCTCCATCTGTATTCTGGAGGGGCGAAACGAACCTGATATCTGGATGCCGGGGCTGAAGAAGAGTCATTATCGGAATGAAGTTGAATTCTACGGACGGTATGGTGTTCGGCACGATTTAAAAAGTAATAAAAACGGAGCCGTGTCGCTAGCAGAAGTGGTTCAGGAAGAAATGAGGGCAGAATTTCCAAACTCACGTAGTGCAAGATAACCATGACTCTGGAGCCATCGGAGACGCCTACCCGCGAGGGAAATTTTTCAGTAGGCGATCCTAAATGCGCTGGAACGCCTACTGGTGTCTTCGCGGTCTAACACCCGTCTTGTATGCGAAAATGGCCGCTTACAATGCCAGCACAGTCTTCGGCCATTTATCTGGGACAAGCCGAATTTGTTCCGATGTCGGACACGGAGATCAATATCGGCTTCAACACTTGAACCAAGTTTCAAGGTCGGTCTAATACTACTCGGTACACGCTCTTGTCATTCTCTGTTATTAGCCACCTCCCTCCCACGGACCGCATGCCTTCTCATGTCGGGCCGCCTCACCTTGTGACCAGTGCTGGCCCTATAAATGCACCCTCTTGTGGAGCCCAAACCTCCGCTAAAAACATGTTGTACTTCTTCATTGTTTCGACCTTTATCGCTGCCTGTGCCGCCCGATTGTCATCCAACCTTGGCCCAGTCGTGGACCTGGGCTATGCGGCCTATGCAGGCAACACGACCTCTCCAACAGGCGTTGACAATGGACCCGTGGCCTTCTACGGCAGCATACGCTACGCCCAGCCACCGCTGGGGAATCTCAGATTCCGCGCTCCGGCACCCCTCAATGAAACTACATCGGCGTCGCAAGTTCTGGATGCCCGAGACTGGGGGCCAGCGTGTGTTCAGAGACCCGCAACCGTTGGAATTGGAAGCGAAGGCAAGTGGCCTGTTGATGCATATGTGAATCCAAATAAGTGAGTCGTAGATTGCTTAACCCTCAATGTATGGAAGCCCACGAACGCCTCGGCCGGAGAGGCTCTCCCTGTCGCAGTCTACATTCACGTAATGTCTCACCAAATGCATGGAATTATATTCATCGTCATGCTAGGGTGGGGGATTTTATTTCGGCACGCCCCAGGGCTTCCCGATGTACGACTGGGTTGCCCAACATCCCGGAGGAATCGTCGCTGTATCAATAACGTATCGGTTGAACCTCCTTGGCTTCATCGGTGGACCTGCTGTCGCAGCCGACGGAGATTTAAACACTGGACTCTTGGACCAGAGGGCGGGGCTCGAGTGGGTCCAGCGTCACATTTCACAGTTCGGGGGAGATCCTGCCAATGTCACAATTTATGGTGAAAGCGCTGGTGGGGCAAGTGTCGTGATGCAAATCGCGGCGTACGGAGGTGTCCTATCTCACCTACTTCTCTGAGAAATAAATAAAAGCCTAACCATTTTCAGGCACAAAACCTGTTCCATTCAAACGAGCGACGGCACAATCGATTGGATTTGGGCCCACGAATACCGATGCTCAGACTGACGCTTTCTTCGGTGCGTCATTTTACGGCTCAAATTTAGTGGCACTTTTTTACGCGAACGGTGCAGCGAGTGCGGCTCAATTCGTGGGATGTCCGGCCTCTGGAAGTGAGGCCATGCCTTGCATGCGGAACGCCTCGCTCGGTACGTACCGACATCTGCTGGATCTACGCGGGTTCAATTTTGGCAGGCGCGATCGTAAGCGCAATCAATAGAATACCCAACGGTGCATTCGCACCGGTCATCGAAGGCCCTGACGGATTCCTCCCCGACCTCCCATCGAGGTTGATCACCGCAGGGAAATTGGCCAATGTCGAATTTGTGGGTGGGCACTGCACGGGTGACGGCAAAACGTTTGCGGGGGGTCAGCCCGATGATTTTCAGACGGACGATGATATCCGCCGGATAGTGTTTTCGAGATGGCCAGGGGTGGTGAGTCGACACCAACCAAGTGTTAACTCGAAATATTCATATGGTCCCAGTCCAACGCTACGATCGACAAAGCCTTGGCGATTTATCCGGAGCCCGGTGCGCCTGGCAGTCCGTTCGCCACTGAATGGGATCGTGCGTCAACCATGGCAGGAGAGATAATCTTCACATGCATGTTCGTGTATCTCTTGTTTCAAAGCTGGACATCCAAGGCCGACGGATAGTTTGCAGGGACTTGTTCCTCGCCGAGAAACTTACTTCCAACGGAGTAGAAAATATTTTCTCCTACAGGTTTGGACACTATTCGAGTGCCGAAAGGGTGTTCTGATGATTTCCGTCAGTTGGAATGCACCAGACACTGTGATATTCAACGCAACGCCTTACCGTGGCGCCGCACACACTTCGGATCTGTATTATTTATTTGACGGTGAGGGCCACCGGTTAAAAGCTGAGGGCCGCGGCGACTGAATTCACTGATTATCTTCGCTAGGTACAAAGTAAAAGCTAGAAATTATCACTGTGTATCCGGATCTCACCCCTTGCCAGTACGATCGCAAATGCCGGGAACACCTTCACCCCATTCAACACGGCAAGTCCCAACTTTCGTTCATTCACGAGTCCCACTAATACTCTTGCACGACGACCAGAGTGAGGCCGTCCTATCCCACGAGGCCATTGCCTATTGGACGTCCTTTGCTGCGACAGGCAACCCTTCCACTGACAAAGAGTCCATCTCCCCTACCTGGGAGTCTTTCGTCGGCCCCAACAGCTCACGTCGCCGATTAGTGCTCACCCGAGGAAGTAATGCTGCCACTAATTCCACCATGGAAAGTATCACTGACGCGAAGATTCAACGGTGTCAATTTTGGATGAGTCCAGACGTGGTGGCGGAAACGAGGGTTTAAACCCAGCCGCGGCGATCACTCGGCAAGTTGAACTTCAAATATATTTTGTGATATTTATCCGTGCCACGTTCGTGACGTTGAGAAAAGCAAAGTAGTCGTTCAACGTTCAACCGCGTCAATTTTGAAGCAGTGCGGATGTGCGCGGGAGAGACAGATATTTGATTGCCCGCACCCCGGCGGCGGCGATCGCTCGGCAAGTGGAAACTATTATTGAGACACTCCTGGGTAAAAACAACGGGGCAAGGGATGCATCTAGATGCAGCTCGTAGCAGGACCGTTATACTTAAGCGGTGGTCCCTGGTTCATTTCGTCCCTTGCAGTCCTTGTCAGCGGAAAGCCAACGTCAGCAGGTCTTGCCGCCGCCGTCTCGGCAACTCTTCTTCGACCAGAGTTTTAGACACCAGGATGAAATATCATGAAGCATTCGGCGGGTGAGGAAAAGAGTCTGGAGCGGGTCCGCCCAATCAGAATAACGTACCGGGGAACGGCCTGATTAATGTTGCCGGGTTAAAGGGCTTCACATCGACTCTATAAACTCGAAATAATAGCCACACATCTTCACAGACTCTTTCACAGAGGGCTTATGCCATTTATATCGATACAAGGAGTCGGTCATCAATCGCGGTGACCCGGTCCAGGCCAAAGCGTCGGCGCTTTGACTGACCAAAGTCCTGGTCCGAGCGCAAATCAATAAATAGCCAAACCCCCAAGCCCAAGCCCCCAACGGCAAATCCGCATCTCAACCTCCCACCCGCCCCACACACTCGCAGCATGAGTCGCCCAGCCACAACCCGATCAGTCATGGACAAGCGGCCCAGAATCGCCCCTGCTCCGCATTGCGACCCTCCTGCTGCACTGGCACCCGCACCCGCGCCAGTGGCGCCCCCACCGCGGGCCCCAAAAGCACCACTCACGCGGCATACCCCTTACGTCTACAAGCCCAGCCGCCCCCCACGCGCATTCGCGCCGTCCCCCGACCCGCGCGCGGAAATCCGCTGGCGGAACAAGTTGCGGAGAGAGATGATGGAGCAGCACCGGCGAGATTTGCGACGGGGGTATTTTGACGCGGTGCAGCCGGAGAATGGGGCCCAGATGGTAGTAGGAGAAGATGAGGCTGCGGCCAGGGCGACGAGTACGTCGTAGTTTGGAGAGGAGGTGAGGGGAACGAGGAACGGGGAGTACCGGTGCAGATATCGAGTTTATGACAGGATGAGGCGCGTTATTCGTGGGTCCGAGTCCTGCCAGGTTGAACTTTCTTTCCTAAAACCAAAACGTTCAACTCAGACTGTTGAAACGTTGGAAAAAGACACACTCGTACCTTCAGCGAAAGCCGCCGATAGAATCGATTGCTTGAGATGGTGGCGGAGACAGGAAGAACAAAAGACGAGATCGCACCCATCACCGAGATTGAACAGCCGACACTGTGTTGGCCTATTGCCGGGAGTTGCAAAGCGGCGGTCAAAATGATCGGGACCCGAAGATACGGAGCCACACGTGAGCGCACCTCCCTCGAGGGAGTATATAAACCGAGCCCTCACGAGTATCTGGTGCCCATCTCCTTCCCTCCCCCATCATCCTCGCCCAACCTCTGTCGACGGAGCCGCTCTGCGACGAATTAGCATGTCCTCCGGTGTCCCCACGACGATGCTCTCCAACAGTGCGCATATTTCATTCCCCGCTCCCACAGAGGCTTACTCGCGTCGGCGCCGTCAGTTTCCAACGCCCATAGTCGCATGGACCCCAGCGCGCCCCACTCCCCAGCGATCTCCGCCCCGTGCGCCCCCCGCCAACCAACTCAACCAAAACCACAACTAGCGCATTGGCCGCGCTTCCTCCCCCCGTTTGCGCCGGGACTCGGACGGGACTTGCGCTCCCCATATGCATTCGTTTCCCCGCCCGCCGTCTCCACTTCGCTCGCGACCCGCGCCCTCCTCGCCCATCGCGATTTCTCGACCTGCGAGCGCGCACAGCCACGTGTTCCGCCGTGCCCGCGGCCCCGGCCGATTGCGCTCCCGGCGCAGATACCGGGCGTTATCGCCGTGACATTGAATCCGGTGCTTCGCGTAGACGGCGGCATTGACGTGGACTTCAGCGCACTGGATTCGTCGACGACGCTGAAGCTGGGCGTCGGGGTGCTGGGAGAGCCAGCGACGTTCCCTGGACTGCCGGCGCTGACGCTGGTGGCGCCGGGCCTTCCCTGGGTGATAACCGCGCATGCTTCGAGTGGGTGGGTGGTTGTTGGCGACGTTCTCAGCGCGATAGGCCAGGCGCTCCACATGGGCATGGATGAAGGGGACTTTGAGGAAGGGCAGGAGGAGATGGCCGAGGACCGAAGGAAGGGCGGCAGAGGTTCAGGCGAAACAACAGAAAGCCGCCGGATGACGAAGAGCCGTAAACAAAAGACTTGGGGCGAGACAAGACTGAGGTTTCTTGGAGGGAGAACTAGATTCGGAGGACTGGTCGAGAGCACCATGGGGTGCGACGTTTGGGTGGTCAATTTTCTCTAGTTTCCTCGAGTGCCCTTGAAGCTTTACACCCTTGTTAGGAGGGTGTATGTATATCACAAGTGATCCTGAATCTAGGATGTGGTTTGACGGAGATGGAGGGCTTTGGAGGCAGGCGGAGAGCTTTGTGAAACTCGAGGTTCACAAACAGGAACGAAGTGACGGTTTGTGCTCAGTTCACCGAGAATGTTCCCATCAATTGCACGTGCCCGTCCGTACATTTGTCATTCTGCTGACGTCTTTCCGTCCATCTTCCCACCTTCCCTCATGCATATCGACCAAGGAGGACGTTGATTCCGCTGGGATCAATTCTCTCCAGAGAATCTCTAGAGACGTCAATCAAGTAAAGATGGACGGGTGGGTAGAATTTTGCGGTGCAAAGTGACGGTCGGGTAGAAAGGTTGAGAAGCGATCACACACGGATGATTATCGGCACAGCCGGCTTCTCTCTCAGTTGTTGAAGTAAGCAGCTTGTTTTCCAGTAGCCAAGAATTCAATTGCACACTATTTCTCAGCATAAGCCTCTAACTTATAAAATTGGCTGATTGTGGCGCCTTGGTATGAACCCCTCGAACGGTCAAATGAACTGTTGATGTCGTTGATCTCCGACCTTCGTGGCTTGGCCCGGACAATACTGAAGCAAATGAGGAACAGGTGAAAGCTGTTGAGTGCAGAGAGAGTAACACCCATCACCCCTTAACAACTGAAGATTCTGCAGGTACCTCAGGTTGAACTATCAGAGGATTGAGCAAGGTCAAGTGTTCGGAATGATGCCGAGATGCCGAGATACCCGGCACTCTAGCGGCAACGAGTTGCCCAGCGGAGGTGCTCAAACCCTCTCTCAGTTTATGAAGGTGGGAACCATCTTGAAAAAATGTACCCAGTCCATTCTAAGGTCTTGAACAATGACAGGACAACATTATCTTTCAGCCCGCTAGATATTCTACCTGAGTTCGGAATACATCGGCTACGCGAGATCAATTCTATCCAATTCTCTGAGAGATTCTCCGCCCCAGTGGATTCGATCTTCTGGGACCATTTGAGCTTGCCACGGTACTTCCCGATCCGGATTCCGCCAAAGATTTCATCCAAGCAACATTTTAAACCATCCAACATACTATCTGAACCTGTTTGTGCCCCGCCGCTTGCCGGCCACTTACAATCATCAGAGGACCGAAAATGTCGCCAACAATTGCACGTGCCGGTGCACAAAAACGTGACCACTTGTGTGAGTCATTTTTGCTGACGACAATGACGGTGCTTTCCAAATCAGAGTTCAACTCGAGCCTTGCTCGATGGAAAACGGACGGAGCAACGTCAAATTGAGACCAGCCCACCTCTAACTTCCTCCTGCCTTGTTTGATGATTTTTTCAGCCCAAACTTTGATCAAGTATCATAATCTGCGAGGAATGACTTCAGGGTCGAGGATAATGCATTTTTATACATCGCACAATGCCCGCCAGATGTTTGGAGAACCCAGAAAAACGAACTCTTGGGTGCTCTCGGTTTCTTAGTTTCCTGTGGTTGAAGTGGAATATCGCAAGTTCATCCATTTTTTTATCATAATTCCACTGGTGCCTTTTCAATCTTACCCTAGAAACAAACCCTGTTTGTGCCCGCCGCTTGCCGGCCACTTACAATCATGGTTCGAGAAGAAGCATGGTTCGTCACATGACGAGGCACGAGCCGATCCGCGATCAAACATGCGCAACTATCGCGTTAAAATCGGAGCTTCTGCGCTAAATTAATTCTTCAGAGGGGGCAGAGCTAAAATATGAACACCTCCCCGACAACTAGAAGCTGTGTTGACCACAAGTCGGACGAGCCGCGAAATCTACACAACCATCCGCACAGGACCGCACTCCGGAGTCCGAAGAGGGCCAGGGACCTCACATCCAGGTGATTGGAATCATACAGGGCCAGGATGGGCTCCGGCACTCATTGCTGTTTGATCCGATTTTTTCGTCTCTGAAGCCACCTTCACCTTCGGAATCAGTATTTTGCAGGTTTGAGGCAAATATCGAAGTAAATGTGGTGCTCAATGATTTGGCATTGTTGCGGAGCTTGGGCAAGATTAGGACTTTCTCAACCACTTGGAATATTTCAAGGGGGAATCAGGATTAAAATTCCGGACAGGGGGAGGGAGGGGGGGTCTGATCGAGGCCGAAAAAAACTTCTTACTGTAAGCTATGTGAGGGAAGAAAAAGCCTGGGGGAGGCATTGCAGAGCTTCCGTGGGAAGAGAAAACTCAAGATTTGCTTCCTATTTGCCTTAGGATGTGCCAACATAATATTTCCACCCAAATTCCACCAAAAGTTGTCCTCAAGTAGTCTTGGAGTGAGACTCAACAAAATTCTGGAGGTCTACTTGGGGCCAAAGCAGTGTTCCAAATAGGTTTATAGACCATAGTATGTACTTAACATTAAAACCAAGTGGTGGAGTAGGTGTCGGGAAGTCCAGAGGGAGCGACCCTAGGGGGTGGAAAACACCTTCCCAATGTAAAGGGGTCAAACTAAGGTTGAAAAAAATTTCGACCCCCTCTTCCGACGAGTACATACAAGTTTAGTAGCATTAGGCGTTCGGGGTTTGGCCGAACGCCTATTGATGGGAGCGGACGCCTATTTCTCGGCCGTGAAATTGATGGGCCACCAATCTTGCTGTATCTCAGCCGTTTTGTACAAGTCCCTTCGTGTTTCTTTTTTTCATATATCCCTCACCCTGACACTAACCACTAACCCTAACTCCTAACCAAAACCCTAACCACTAACCACTAACCACTAACCCACTAACCACTAACCCACTAACCACTAACCACTAACCACTAACCAATAACCACTAACCTCTAACCAAACCCTAACCACTAACCAAAGCCATCTAACCCGAACCTAACCGGCCGCGTTCCGCAATTTGCGGAGCACGATCCGTGTCATTGATGGATAGGCATTCGCTGCCATCAATAGGCGTTCGGGCGTTCTAGTCCGAACACCTACTTCTGATCGATAGTAAAGTTGTCGTGCCTCCTTCCGACTTTTGAATCCCGATTCCCCCTTGGAATATTTTAAACATGGGAAAGTTTTTAGCTGGCCAGGACTCAAGCCAGGCCAAGCCTAGCCAGATCCTGTGGCTTTGGCTTTGGCTTGAGGAAGTTGAAAGCAGTTGGGACGCGCTGAACAGCCGAGCAATGCCGACGAGCCGCGAAATGATCGGAGATCACAAATTCCTCGTTCGCGTGACAAGATCAGCCGATCACTCACCTCTTCAAAGAGCACAAACCGTCGCTTCGTTCCTATTCGTGAATCTACTGGATCAGCATCCCTGCCAAACCACAGCTTGGACAGTACATCAGTCGTCATGAGATGTGTGTTGTCCTTTGGTTGTTCTGCTCCTGTTCTTATAAGTTTCCCCCTCGTCTGATAAACACTTTCATAGCATTGCTCTCACGCTGAAGGTGTATCCGCTGATCACTGACGTCCAGTCTGCTGGCGCTCCCTCGTGTATCCAAGCTTGAGCGATGGGATCCGGAACGCCATCCCGCCTGGTCGTCTTCCCAGATGATTTCAACACATCGACCACGGGGCACTCGCATGTTATCTCCGCAGAAGCCTACACGGCGATAACCCCTGGTGCGCTCACACTCTCCTCGTTCCCCGTCGGGGTGTCCTTACCCTCACTTCGACATGCTAGGCATTGTGTACACTGTCTCTACACCAGCAAGTCTTCATCCTTCTAATGGTTGGCTTCATTAATTTAACGAATAATTCCATTAGAGACCCGTGCGCGTCTCAGCCATGGGTTAATTTCCGAAGGAAATGAGGTTCACTGAAACGCATTTGACACCGCCGTGTGAGTCGAAGTTTGCGTGGGTTTTTTGGATTGCTTAAACTTCTATTCTGCGTCAGGTGAAAACAGGCCCCGTGAAGCTCCTGCCAAGGGTTGTCCGCCCAAAACGTCCGATTTTGGCCTCAAAAACCTAAATTTTTGGCTGGATTGTGGCCTCAAAAACCTAAAATCGGACAGGGCTCGTCACGTGGATGTGCCAAAAAAAATCCAATTTTCGCGCCTTTAAATCCAATTTTCGCCGCGGGGCACCGTTACAGCGAAGCGAGCTTGCTGGCAACCTGGCGTAAGGAAAAATTAAATAACGAACCAAATTCCCCTGATGGTCAGCATAATTTGGTACAAAATTTCAGCATCCAACCCTCAAAAACCTAAAAGGCGGACAAGGGTTTGGGATCTTTGGCCTCAAAAACCTAATTTTCGGACAAGGAAATCCCAAAATTTCGCCCTCAAAAACCTAAATTTCCGGACAACCCTTGGCAGGAGCTTCACGGGGCCTGTGAAAACTGCAAGCGAGTCTTGGTTGTAAAGGAAGGCTTCGACACGGCGGATGCCGGGAGCAAGATATGTTTGTTTTCCTCATCAATTGGATCTGAAAGATGTTTCGTTTTCTCGTCTGCACTCCATTGGATGGTCTGGTGCGTGTTACATTCTTTCTTCGACAATTAAACTGAAACTCGGTGGCGGTTTTCCAGCTTGGTTTGTCTCAGGAACCCCGAGATCAACTGCACTGTGCCGTCAAACCTTAAGCATGAACGCCAAGAGTTAAACACCCACAATGTCCAGCGGTCCTTCTCATGTCACTGATTCCCCATAAGGCGCGTCGCTATCTCCCTGTTTAAACTATTTCGAAGCGTGAAAGTTCCCCTCTATCCCCGATGCGACGGAAAATATCCTGCAAACAAGTCTGCAATTTACATGCGCCTTTCAATTTTCAATCCGTGGCCTCAGAAATTCATGAACGGGTTAGTATTATCTGTGTCGACATTGGTTGCTCTACTTTTAATTGTTAAATCACGGCAGCTGATTTATGACTGCGGATATCCCACAGCCGTGGATAACTGCCCTGGGGTGCCCTGGTGCTGACACTAGGAAGCGCGACTCCGGGCAAGCCGGTCTCCCGATTGGACTTCTCAAATTTGACCTTTCCGCTGAGAAGAAGCCAGTACAGTACTTATTTTAACGGATGTTCACCCCTTCTGTTCTCTTGCCTCTGACTACCACACCCTTGGCCCGTCTGTTTGATGGACGACGACGACTCTTATTCCGTGGCTATGTTCGCCGAGGTTTTCCTTTCTCATGACGTGTACTGAACTCTAGTTCTCGCTCAGAGCATGCTACTGGCACATTGTCGGAGTATGTGAGTGCATCTCATGCCCTTTGTCCACGAGTCTAACTCACGCCAAAGCCTTCCTGTACTATGATCACTTCATAACTTTAGGTAGCAGCTGGTGAAATCTCGCTCTACCGCACAATTGACTTCCCGCAGACGCCGAAATCAATTATATCTGGAAGCGTAGAACACTGAGCGCCTACTTCTTCTTCGTGAATCGTTACCTCGGGTTCTTCAGCAACATTCCAGTTGGACTTCTTCCATTCATCACCGTATCGACGCGGGTAGGCTTTGTGTCTCCTGCGCATTATTCCAGCTAATGTCGCACCAGGTGTCCGTTCCTGACTCTGTGTCGGAGACTTCTCATTGACCCGTTTCACTCTAGCTGCATGCGAGCGACCCTCGTGCGTCAAATTCTGTTATGCGCTACTCAAGTCGTGGTGGCAGGTAATCATAAATTTCCATTGGGCTCTTCGATTCCTACTTGCTCATTACAACCGCAGCCATAATGATTTTCCGAATGTACGCTCTCTATGGTAGGAGTCTGCGGGTAGTGGGGCTCCTTCTGGGAGTCGGGGCAGGCGTGGTGGGAGTAGTTGTGGTGTGTACTATATTTGGCTCTTTGGACACGACTCGACTCCTCTCTTTCAGTGGTCAATGTATGACCAACAATCCACTCCGTCATTCCTGCAAGGATGTCATGTCGCGATAATGCAGACTACGCACGTATTCCTTTCGTACCGTTGCATGTTATTGACGACCCCCTCCAGAGCCATCAGTTTGTGTTGACCCCCAACTTCCTGATTTCATTCAACCTATTCTCCTAGGATTGGCAACCTCTTGGGAGGGTGTTTTCGTCTTGGATTCTACGATTTTTGGGTTGACAGTGTTCAACGCATATACGACAATCCGACGAATGGGAAGTCTTGTGAACATGCCCCTCCACAGGCTGATCGTGCGCGACGGTGCGTCTAATCTTCTTGGAAACTTCCGGGAAATTGAATCTTTTCTAGGCGCTCTATATTTCGGGTTGGAAGGTTTTCCTCTTCTCCGACGCACCTAACGCCTTTGATAGTGCTATGGCCCTCGCCAACCTCTCGAATATCAGCACATTTTACGTATGTCCCGAGTCCTTTCTGCATCTCCCTTATAGTCTGAACCATTGCTTAGCTTGGAGCAGTACGTGTCAGTTTCCTGTATCAATAACAAGTGTTGAGGCGCGACAGCCACTGTTTCGTGGGGCATTATCGACGTTCGCCAGCTGGTAATATGCTCATAAAACCTCACTCCCCGTCGCTCACCTACATACCTTGCAGCATGTCCGTCACGCTTGTCTCCCGCCTTATGTTGAATTTGCATGAATCTGGGGATGCAGGTATTCTGACTGACTTGACCAGTTCCATTGTTATCCGAGGAGGAAGGGCTCTGCCGGACGACGTTGTGGAGACACGGAATGTGGCCGAGGCAGTTCCGACAACTCCTTGGTCAGAGGCGGCTGTAGAGCGGAAGGCGCCACAGCCACAGCCTACGGACGGAGCTGTATAGCTAGGAATAAATTGCAGACAGAAATGATGGGCAAACATTATCTTCGCGGTTCTGATGATTGATCCTCCTTGGAGGTGAAACTTCTAGGGAATTGCGCCACGCAAACTGAGTGCTGAGGCCTGACTCCAAGTGTCTTCAGATGTCGAAGGCTAGTAGGATTGTAACCCGGACCGTAACCGGGTTGAACTCGGAGTTTGATGAATGATTTCAATTTGTTTCAAAGAGGTAAAATATGGCGGGCAGCGTAAGAGTTGCGCTAAATATGAGTGGGTATCAAGGAACTGGAAGCTTTGATTCTGAGCTCCACCGCAAATGCCCTCCTGGACCCAATATATCGCCTTCCCGGATCCCGCGCCTTGGAAATGGAATCAAAACGTGTGTTTGAAGGATTTTTGACATTGAATCCAGATCCACATGTCCGCGAATATCGAGCCTGAGGCTATCTGAACATCGTTGGAATGACTGGCTGCTATGGCGCTTTCAGTATGATCTGCTTATGCTGAGACGCCGGTTATTTATTAGAGAGATGCCGTGAGGGTGAGACCCAAGCAGTGGGATTGCTCCTGAGCTCGAAGTAGAAAAGCTCGGGGGTGGATGGTCGACACCTGCGAATTGTGTGGTAGACAAAAGCTGTCTTCATACAGGAGAAGGCTGTTCGAATCAGGCCCCAGCCATAGGTCATTTAGGAGGGCTGTTTTTCTCTTGCAAGGAGTTTCTGCAAAATGCTATACATACCTAGATTGAATAGTATGAAAACCAGGCTCGGTGGTGGATCGTCCACATCTGAGGGTTGTGTTGATAATGCGGACGAATATTCAGGCAGGAGAGGCCTGTTCGGATCAGGCCCGAGCCATGAGTGGGGCAATCACGATTTTTTTTTTGGCAAACATGGCAGAAATTCTGCACATAGTAGGTGTTCCAAATACTTGGATATGTAGTATGGGAACAAGGCTCGGTGGTGGACGGTCCACACCTGTTGTTACTCTATGTGTCTTCACACAGGAGAGGCCTGTTCGAATCGGGCCCGAGCCGTCTGCTGTCGGGATCGACTTTCTCGTTATTATTATGGCCCCTTAGCCAGTAGTAAACAGCACTCGAATGATCTGTTAGTTCCCATTGAGCTCGTGTGGTATTGACTTCCAATCTGTGAAAAGAAAGTGTCGGCGATCATACCGGAGTGCGGAGTGGGAAATGGCGATCAACCGGAATGGCCGCCGCAACGGCATTTGAAAGCGGAGTTTGAATCGTGATTTTCTGTTCGACAAACAACAAGTCCCGGGGTGCGCGAACATCGACAAGAATAATTTGTGCGAGGTGGGATCCACGAACGATGGCCGACGTTCACCAGCTCCCGCGATACATCCCACGAGGATCGCACTCACTCATCGTCTGCGTACGACGTGGTTATTCGGTAAGAAAGGAGGGATCAATCCATACGGGATCAGAACACTCCTTTTCGAAGGAGTTGGATCTTCTTTTTCGAAGGGGTTGGAATGGAGAGGAGGGCAACGGACGCCGCGGAGCCGAAGAGTGAATTCAACTTGCTCGAGAGTTATTCAATCGTTCGTCGCAAAATTCTTTGGAGGCAAGGTGAATAAGTATGGGCGAGGATGACCTTGCGCGAACGGAGGGAGGGCACCGAGGGACGAAGAGGAGGCAGCAAAGAAAATTTAAAGAAGAAGAAAAGAGACTTTAAGGTTTTTACGTGCCGTTGACGTACGACGTTCATATATGGAGCGGGCATCCATTTGAAATCGAGCGTAGGAAAAGTAGGAAATGAATTTTCTGTTCTGGCTAGCCCCAAGAGGGACGTAATAGCGGGGCGAGATCGATGGGGATTCTCGATGCCCGGAGAATGTCTTTACCTCGTGTTCTCCCTGACTTGTTGCAAAGAGGAAAAAAGAACAGAAGCCCCTTCTTTGAGTTGATCAGGACATCAGCGGCCAGCGAAAAAAACCTGGCCAAAAAAATGGCCCCACATGGAATAAATCCTAGCCTTCCATGGACGTTTCCGCGACTTTCAACTTGCGATCAAAAGTGTCCGAATTGGGTATGTTTTTTGCTGTTTGGCTTAGCGGTCTTTCTTTTGCGTACCACCACCATCGTTTTGCCAATTTCGCACTCAAAACTGGGGCTTTCTTGTCGCTTTCTGGGGACTCTGCTGGGCCAACGGCGACCAAGAGATGTATTGGACTCGGACTATCGGACCGTAGTGCGCTTCCCTGGGTTCTAATGCAAGAAAAAGAAGAGGAAGCGCAGTCAATCCTTTGCAAAATGCCATTCATCCAGCGGATATAGCTAGATTCACTGTGGCCCTTATCACGGGCCAGGGGAACCGCGTTATATAAAGGGCCCTCGTCGCGCAAACCGCATCTCGCGCGTTCCTTTATTCTGTGCTGTAACACTAAACTCTGTCACCTATAAACTGCCTCTCTGAGCTTGTACGCCACTTATCCTTATCACATTATAGCTATTACACGTATCGGGCTCTGGCTTCGCGGCTACGCTACACTTTCTCTGCACGCCTCTTAGACGCTGGTTTCTCTTGCTATTTTTTTACCATTCCTATCATGTCTCAGCCATCACACTCGTCTCCCTCATCCCCCGCACCAGGAACCGATATTTCTCTCCCGCCTGCGACCCAGATCCAGATTTCCGTCTCTCCTCATCCGCGCGCACCTCCGACGCCGCCGCCCGACTCTGTTCCTCCTTCTCCTCGCATCAGCGCCCCCGCTGCCGATTTTCCCGCAATTCCAACAACAACGACAGCATCAGAATCGTCTTCTCCATCGCAATCTACTTTAACAACGTCCTTTCCGAGCGAGGGTCATCCCACATTTGCTTCCGTCGTTTCCGTTTCCTCGCTTCCGACTTCAGTCTCTTCTCCTGCATGGTTTCCCCCGTTCGACGCCACCCCTACGTCACCCGAACTCGGACTCGAACTTAATTCGCCCTTGGTGCAGTCCTCGTCTTCCGCCACGCTCGTCGATTCTTGCTTCTCTCCGCCGTCGAAATCGACACTCGTGTTTTCGCCTGCTGTGTCCCTGGAAATCAGCGTTCACGAGGTTACTCACCCCGAGCTCGAGGAGGGCGCTACTGATGTCGCGTCTGATGAAAACAACGCGCAAGTTCTCCTGAAAGATCTTGGGCTTGGGCTTGGGCTCGCGGATCCTGTCGCTATCGCTACTGCCAATGGTAAGACTCCGTCCCTTTCGTTCAGTCGCAATTTTCCTTTTGCTTATTTTTAAATCCACGATGACGCTAACGTAGAATCGAACGCGGACCTCGAACTCGAGCCCGGGCAGATAATCGAGGATTCGCCGGTTCTTCCTTCGCAGCAGCACCAGCACCATCAGCAGCAGACGCAGACGCAGACTCCCCCGCGCACCTCACCCTCGCCGCCCTGCGCCCCTGCGCGCCCCACGATTCCCCTCCCGCCGATCGACGCCGAGTCCCCGCATCAGTTCTCGTCCGCGCCTGCCCCTGCGCCGCGCCAGCGCGAAGACTCCGCGTCCACTCGCGCTCGCGTCCCCAGCGCCGACGCTCCCCCGTCCCAGGCCCAGCCTTCGTCCGTTCCCGTTCCCGCGCACAAGCCCGAGCCCACCACCGCTGCTCCCACGTCCACGGCCACGTACACGGCCCCAATGCCCCCAACCACCACCCCGGCAAGCGCGAGCGCGGACCCCGACCAGGGCAAAACGCCCAACGTCTACATCAACGGCCTGCCCCCGAACTTCCCGGAAGACCAGCTCTTCGCGCTCGCGGCGCCGTTTGGCGAGGTGCGCAGCGTGAGGAGCTTTACGAGGCATGTGGGGGATGCGGAGACGGGGTATGGGTTCGTCCTGTGAGTTTTGCGCCCCTATTTCTTCTTTCGAGTGGAATATTATGTTTCCGCCTTTATTTTTTTGGCGGAGTCCCGACTGCTGGGACTTTGTGGAATTCTCTTTCGTCGTTTTTTGTTTCGGAATTTGCACCAACGAGAACGCTGACTTTTTTTGACACGCAAAGGTTCGAGAGCATCTCGTCGGCGGAGAAATGCATCAACTCGCTCAGACGGTATCGGAATCTGCACCCCACGTTTTCGAAGGTACATACCCTTTCACCGTCCTTCCCTCCTTCCCTCCTTCCTTCCCCATCCATTCGATTATACTCCAGACTCCTTCTTCTTCTGCTCGCGCGCCGCTCGCACTTGTACTTATTTATTTATTCCTTTTTTCGTGGGCGATATATAGCAGGTGCACAAGATCCCCGGGACGATGTACTCGCAGGCCCGGCCCTCCTCCACCTCCGCGTCCGACCCTGCGCATGCCCACCACGCACAATCGCAATCCCGCGCACATGTCCACGTCGGCCACGGAGCAGCGGCGTCGACGGACACGCCCTCGGCGTCCTCGCTGGCGGGGTGGGAGCAGGAGAGCGCGGGCGAGGGGAGCGCGGACTCGACGTTCAAGGCCAAGATGGAAAGGCTTGCGGACAAGTCGAGTACGAATTTGTATATTGAGGGGTGCGTTTTGTTTTTCGTCCTTTATTCTCGTTCCCATTCCCGATCCTCGTTCCCGTTCCATTCCCGTTCCCATTCCCTCTTTCGACGGCGTTTAATCGAGCTGACTTAAACTATGATCTGTGCGCGCTAGGCTCCCGTTGAGCATCGACGAAGCTGTACGTGTCTTATAAATCGTTTGCTTGGTGCGAGGGTTGACTGACGAACGCTTTTTTTCAGACACTCGCAGCGCTCGTCTCGCCGTACTCGATCAGGAGCAGCCGCTTTTTCCAGACCAAGCTGAGCAGCCCGCCTCGGATCATTGCCTTTGTTCGGTCAGTCTTCTCCTCCCTCCAACGTTCTGCCAGTTCCAACTGATGATCTGGCAGATTGGAGACGCGTTCCGCCGCGGAGGAGATCGTCGAACGCTTGCATGGACGGATGGTGCGCGGCTGGAACGACCCCGGCAGCCGCATCTCGGTGCGCTTCGCGGACACGAGCGAGCAGCGCGAGCTTAGAGTCAGTGCTTCACTTCGCCCCTCTCTTCCTCTCAACATTTTTTGTTCGATGCTGATGGCTTCTCACAGCGGCAGGAGCGATTAGCTCGCGAAGGGGATCAGACTTCAAACCAGCTCAGCATTGCCCAAGCGACGCTTCTCAACCTCCGCGGGAAGGAGCTTCACGTCCGTTCGCCGATGGGAGTCAACCTTGCCGCCTCCACGCACCCCGACGACGAGTTCGGATTCGTGGACGAGGGCGGCTCCGAGTACAGCGGCAGCCACTACCATCACCCCTTCCAGTCCAACGCCGCGTACCCCACGAGCGACTTTGAGGTCGACTATTCGCGCGTCCCGGCGGGGCGCTACCCGCACGCACTCGACCTCGGCGCGCAGCAATTCCCGCCATCGCAGCAGCAGCAGCAGCAGCAGCAGCAGCAAAGGATGAACCCCGCGATGGCGTCCCTCCTCGACTCGCTCCAGGCCAGCGCGTTCCACGGCCACGACGTCTACGCACCGCAGGACGAGCTGAGCTACCGTGCGCTCCAGCAGCAGCAGCACCTCGCGTCCCTCTCCAACACGCACGCGTTCGGCAACGCGCGTCCGTTTGTTCCGCAGGGTTTGGGCATCGGCGCGCCGGCGCAGGCGCACGGAGGGTACACGGCGACGGAGGAGTTTATCCTGCGCGCGCGCTCGAATTCGCTGCCGCAGACGCAGACGCAGAAGCGCCGCCCAATGCCGCTCGATTTGAATCTGAACCAGGCGCAGGGGCAGGCCCGGCACCACGAGCTGGATTCAGTCGTTGGGATGGGCGTACGCGGGTATCGGGCGCAGGCGGCGACGCTTTCGTTTCCGCATCATCACCAGCAGCAACAGCAACACCGCGGCCATGGGCATGGGCTCGCGTCGATGTTTGATCCGCAGGATTCGATGAACGAGGAGGAGTTCCATGCCGCGTCGTCGGTTCCGCACCACCGTCCCCAGCAGCAGCAGTTTGACAACGGCGAGCGGATTATGAACCAGCTCAACGCTCACTCTCTCCACACGAACACGAACAATAACAGTAACAACAGCAACACTCGGCTCCCTCGCACTCAGTCTCTTCAGCAGCAGCAGCATCTCTCCGCATCCCTCCGTGCTCCGAACCAGAACCAGAACCACGACTTCATTCCGCACGCACGCACGCAGCCACCACTTGCGCCCAATCAACAGACGCATCACTACCAGCACAGTCTCGGCCAGAATTCGACCGCGCACTCTAGAAACATGACGAACATCCGCCCCGCGCAGGCGTCTAATAACAACATGATGAATACGAACAGTAACCACACCAGCAGCAGCCTCGGCAATTCCAACGGTATTTATGAGCGCAATAACACCAACAACAACGACGCGCGCGAGGTGGGCTCGAGGGGCGTGTCTCACCACCAACAACGCCATAACGGCGTTGCGAACAGCAACGGCTATAGCAGTAGCGGCTCCCATTCCCATGTTTATTCCTCCCACCACCACCAACACTCGCATTCGCAATCCGACGTCGACCAGTCGTCGCCTCCACTTGTATCTCCCGCTCTCACATATTCGTCGCGCTCTTCGGTCGCGGCGTTCAGCCCTACTACTCCGTTCTTTGGCTCTTTCGACGAGGGCGAGACGACGTTTAGGGCGTCGCCGCAGATGGACGTCGTCGTCGGGAAGGGCAAGAAAAGTAACTCGCGCACCGCTACTCGATAATTAGTTCGCCTTCGTTTTTTTTTTTGCTGCGATCGTTTTATTTGCGCAGCTAGCTCCCTCTCTCGCGTTTCCGTAGTCTGTTCGTTCTAGCTTCTGTATCGACTTGAATTCTTATTCGCAGCATCAATGCAATACATGGCTGTTTTATTATCGTGATATCGTGGACGCGTTCAGTTATTTAGGGCTTTGCCTAGTTGTACCCGCCTGTTGAGATCGACGGCGGCAGAGCGTCCGCCCCACCTCCGCAAGTAACGCTAATATCGTCCGTCAATTCCAACTCGACCGTAGATCCACTGGTGAAGACATCCCACTCCAAATAACAGTTTGACTTGTAGGCTTTGCCGTTAACTTTGACGCTCTAGTAGAAAAATTAGCACACCGGCGTTTCATCTCGGGCAACTCAAACCAAACCAACCTTGACAAAGACGTTTCCTCCAGTTCCATTTACTGGGTTACCGGTAAAGTTGATGCTCTTGATCGTGGTGGTTGATTTGTACACCGGGTTGAAGAATGAGATCTGGGGGAAGTATGGCGAGGAAAGGAGGAACTGTTTTGTCGCGGGCAAGGGATACATTCCCGCCAGATAGAAGAATGCGTAACTGCCCATAGCGCCTGTAAGACCGGTGGCTTAGTTAGTATGATTGAAAGGCTACAGCCACAGAAGAGAAGCAAGTACTCGCCCGAATCTGAGGCCCAGTCAAACTGAAGTAAGCTTCCCGCGAAGACTGGCCAGTTGGTAAATTGGTTTCGACGCACCGTCATTCCCGGGGAGACCAATCAACGAAGTGTTGAACCACTTCGAGATGACCTGTCGAGAGCGCTGGGTGCTGAGTCCGGGTGCGTTGGCGTAATGGTACATAAACGGAATCTGCTGCGACGGCTCGTCTGTGGAGTCGAAGTAGTTCTGCAGACAAAAAATAGTTCGACTGTAGCGACTCTGAGTGGGTGGGTATGCGCACCTGATCGAAGATCCAGTTTAGTCGGTCAATGAAATTGGCCTCGCCGCCTTGCAGAGTAATCAAGTCAGCGGTATCTTGAGGCACATACTGAATGCCCGGTTAGTAGCCGCCGCCGAAAGTGCATCGCGACGTAAGGGTACCTGAGAATACTAGAACCGCAGAAGGTTAAGGATCCTGAAACTCGGGAAGACAGATAAATGATATTTACGACGATGGGAGAGGACTCGTAGAATCCGTCGCGCCGAATAGCATTCAGGAAGCAGGTGGATTGGAGAGGGTCATTGACACTGCAGTGGCGGGGATCGGTGTAGTTCCAGGTCCCGTTGACAAACCGGGGCTAAGACCGCCCCCGATGAGTTCAAATCTAGTCTTAGGGCTAACGTAACTTGTGTACCTGCATGAACCCAGTGAAATTTGCCAGATCGGGGACAGTGATGTTGGGATTCCAGGAGTTGTGGTAGTTTTGCGCTCGGGAGACGTACTAAAATATTCTTTCAGCACGGTGGGTGAACTGCAGCACAGAAAAAAGCAGACCTTTTTGGCGTCCGAAGTCTTGCCTAGAATTTTCGCAACCTGCGAGATGGCGAAGTCGTCGAACGCGTACTAATTCAGTTTGACAATTAGAGGGGATTCAATCAGGGTGGGACGATGCTTCTGACCTCAATCGCGCGCGAAACTTGCTTGGTGTTCGCCCCACCCGGATACGTGGTGTCTAATGAAGTCGAGTGAGTATGAGCGAGTAGTATTTCCTCGGCATTGGTTAGTACCTGACGGGATGTAGCCTATGCGATGCATTAGCGCGGTGAGTGGAGGCAAGTAGGAAGCGGCCGCGCACCCTTCTCCTTCCATACGTCTGCTTGTCTTCCCTGCAAATTCCAGTTCGGTGGCTGATCCTCGGCGTCGGCGAGGAGGGCAGCGTAAAGGCCATTAGCAGAGACTCCGAGTTTTGCAGCGTGGTCAGAGAATCTTGAAACACAATTAGGATGATCGAATGTTGGGGTTGATTTCGGACTTACTTGACGAAGAATTCGGCCAGAATGGGGTCGCCGTCTACGCAGAACTGAGTTACTATATTTAAGGAAACCGTAGAGCGTACGGCTGCCCCCCTGGATGAACTGAGGTTTCCCGGCTTCACGCGCTTCAGGGAGCCAGCCTCCGAGAATGTCAGAATACGGAAAAAAATGAACTCGTGTTGGGGACACCTTCATGTTTTTGAATATCAATCATCCCTCTGACGATACGTGCAAAATTTTCGGGATCGTGCAGTGACATCTGCGAGGATTAGATCAAATTAGGGCGATGGTGAACACCAGTACCAAAGGGTAGAGCGTTCGGTAAGTGTCCCCTGAATAAAGCGCTGAAAAATGCAACTCGTAGACGTTGGAAGGAAATTCACAATTGCAGTAGAATGCGTCGTAGTAGGGCTCAGACGATTTCCATCCTGGGTTTTCTCCAGTGTCTGCGCGGTGTGAGCTTAAGACAATGTTGCGATACGTAACGTACAGTCTCCGGGAACGATGTGTGTTCGATAAAGCTGCGGAATATGTCAGGAAAGAATACACAGGAAGTAATATCACATACCGAGGAATATAGAAGGGTTACGGTATCGTCGTCCACATTCTCAGTATCAACCTTCACTCGGCTGAGGATATCACGCCATTGGTTTTCACTGTCAGAGACGACGCGCGCAAAGTCCCAATCGCCGATCTCCTCCTCGGCATTTTGACACGCCTGGGCGGTGGAGATGAAGGAGACGCCCACACGAGCGAGAATGGTGGTCGTTCCAGAGTTGGTGTCCTGAGGGAAAGAGAGCAAACCACCGTGTTCGGATCCCCAGCCTATATATTTACTCGTCAAACTGGAATCCATCCATGTAATTAAATCGGGGGTCTCACTGTAGTAGTGCTGCGAGAGGTCGACTCCGTTTTTATCGGGGTAGTTAATCTTGTATGGCCCCCACTCGGACGGTCCATCGAAGTGATACCCCTCGCCCTTGAAGTCGACACAGGCAAAGGCATCGTAGCGTCCCGGACCAAACGACGTTGCGAAATTCGCGCTCGCTAAAGAAGATCATTCACTTGAAAATGCAGGAAGCGATTGCCTACCTGTCATACGCCCAGTTGCAGGGTTAATATTCAGCTCCGGGGTAATTGCACTGATTTGGCCGTCGTTGGTGACGTCCAAGAGAATGCGGGGCACGGTTGAGTTAGATGGAAAGGTGTAGCGATGCAACCCGGTTCGCCGTGTCGCTGCAAGCTCGACGCGCACATCGGTCGACTATGATTTTCGTTGGATTATTACTCAGGAAATATGTGTGAATTCTCACCAAGTTGGTGGAGAAGTATCCGGGTGAGGCAAAGTCGTCCGGAGATCCTATTGGACGGGATCTAGATGAGAAAATGCCACGGGACAAACGCGTAAATACCGTCTGGCAATAATTTCCGCAGCGTTTTGCGGGATGCAATTGTCGTCAAACATTGCTCAAACGCAAAACACTGGGGGACAGGGAACAACTTGAAGTTTGAGAGTGGGACGGCCTTTATATGGTTAGTTCGATTGTGTAGTGTAGCACCTCTACAGGCGAAGGGACTCACCCCACCAGTTCCCGATTGGTGCAACTGCGAGAAGCCCGTTACGTTAAACTGTGGGCGACCATCGTACCCTGCAAACTGAGCAATTTTTCGATCAGACCCTCAAGTTCCTCCGCCTCATGATCAAAGGCGCGTACATTGTCACCGTCGGTGTCCATCCCGACTTTGACCATCCCATGAGGGAGTGTGGCACCTGCAATCGGTGTTAACGCGCTTCTAACGCGAGAGACGCCTCCCGCCTACCTGGAAAGGTGTTTCCCCCGTTGACTGTTCCAATAAAGAGATTGACGTGGCTGAGCGGATCGAAAGGCGCCGCCGCGCACACCGCCCTCGCAGCCAACAGACCTACAAGGTGGAAAAACATCTTCATAGGGAGACGTTTGTTGGCCGCTGCCGATACCGCGAGGGCTTTTATAACAGTGTGACATGATAGAAGGATTGTCGGGTGACCAAAACGAGATCACGTCGCTAAGCTGGCGGCGGCAGGCGGCGGCCCGTCTGATACGCAATCTCCAGTCCAAAGCGCTCAACGCTCTTGATCCCGACCGTCATGTCCACGCGTGCAACGGGACGGTTCCACTGCGGCCTCACTCGACCTTGGCGAAGGCTTGGCATAAATACAGTCTTCATGTCAAGCAAGTCTTCAAGATTTTGGCCCTCAGGCCCTCGGCCACACTGATTTCCCCAATTTCTCAAACATAAATAATGCTCAGGGGACGAATATTGACCGTATTAGGGTCGTTGTCGCCTCCCGTAGACACCCCACTTCACGTTCCGCTCCTCTGAATGAATCTGACGGCGATTTAGCGGACGTAGATCCCTTCCGAAATTCTCCACCGGACGTGCCGTAATGTCAGATGAACTTTTGGCGCGATTTGGACCAATTCGGACCATGGCGGAACGGTCTAGAGAAAATCTTGTGAACGCAGAATTTTTTTTTTCCCGAACCCTTCAAACGGAAGAAAACGTTAGTGTTGAAAACTCGTGGGAAAGTGACGCGTGCTTGCCAATCACCCCGATGGCAAGCCATTGCAAACACCACCTCTCCTTCTCCCGTCGCCACTCACTTCAGACCAACTGTCTTGAACTTTGTCGTTTTACATGTCTGCGATGCAGACCACGAAACGCCGGCGCCCCGAATCCAGTGACGGCGCCCCCGCTGATCCCGTTCGCTCGGACATTTGGTTCGACGACGGAAACATTATCCTCCAGGCGGATAACACCCAATTCCGAGTCTATAAGGGAAGCCTTTACCACTTTTCAGAGGTGTTGAAAACTGCGATGGAAAATATGGGGGACTCGAAGGGGGCGGAAGGATGCCCTCTGCTTTTCCTCTCCGACTCGACGGTTGAGTTGGGCTATGTTCTTAGGGCGCTCTTTTACCGGTGGGTGGCTCACTAGGATTTTGGGAGTCTTCTGTGTTGACTCCTACCCCCCAGATCCTATCCCGATAACACACCCATAGCATTTGACGTGAATGTCGCATTCTTGCGTTTGGGTCGCAAGTACGAGATGAAGCCCCTCTATGACAGTGCACAAACTCGCATAACCAAAGCTTTCCCCAGTTCGGTGGAGGAGTACTACCCGACAGATCTTCTCAATTTCATCACTGAGCGGCGAGGTAACATTGCGGCCGAAAGCATCGTCATCGCGAGGGAACTTGAACTCCGCCACCTTCTGCCGGCTGCATTCTGGTTTATGGCGAGACGGTTCGAGCTGCTCGGCGACGATAAGGCCAACTCGCTCTCGCCGACAAGAAGACAATCATTTTGGCGGTGAATCCCCTCCGTCTTGCCTACGCCGATTATCTCTTCGGCTGGCTCGATGAAGCCGTCGTCCCTTCTCCGGATTGTTCCAAACCCAGAGCCTGTGGTGCCGCGAAGACACAGCGCTCTCTCAGCATCTGGCGGCCGCCTGGCTTGCCCCTGATGATTAGTTGGGATCCAAGCGCGGCAACGGGTTTGTGTAAGCTTTGTGTTGCCCTCGGTAAGAAGCACCACAGTGAAGGAAAAAAGCAGCTTTGGAAGGAGCTCCCCTCCTTCTTTAACTTGCCTTCCTGGGACGAGTTGTTGGCACCTGTGCCGAGTTGATCCAGTGGCCTTAATACTCTGTCACGTATTCGCCATTCAATTCAGATACTCCCTGAAGCGCGGCATTCACATCGTGATTGGATTTTGAGGAAGGTTACCGAAACACACGGTGCACTAGTAGTTCTAGTTCCAGTTTCACGCTGTGATAATACTTTTGACTTCAAACAGTGCCCTCATAGCAATCACTTGTGTTATACAGTAGACGATACAGCGGGGATCCACCGCCTTGAGAACGGTGCGAAATTTGTGTGTGACTTCAAGTTGAAGCGCACTTCACCCCGCGTCCAACCCAAGGAAACTAAAAAAAATCACCTGAGGCTCCATTCGGTAGCGCGATTTAGCGGCACTTTGCGTCACTTTGGAAGTGCTCCACGCCAAGTTTTGGCACAGGTTACTTTCAAAATGACGCAAAGTAACGTAAAAACCCGTTTGCCGAATGGAGCCATTAATCACCAAATGTCGCACCCGGTTATCCTCTCCGCCCGTCCTTCGAACCTGGGAAGCCGGTCCTCCCCCAGAAGGCCGAGTCTTGTGTCCCGAACGTTCTTCGTCCTTGATGCATCTGTCCGGCCAAATCCCGGTGAGTATCTTTGGGTGACATAGTACTGCCATTAGGTGTTTGAAATCGAGCGGTTATACCTTTCTCTGTGCAAATAATCCCGAAATGTTGGGTAAGGTTGAAATGTGATTTGCTGAGGCCACAGAAAACAGAACTCATGTGTTGTGCTGGTGGAAGTGGCCGGTTGAGCGCCGCACACCACGCGGCGCTGACGATGTAGGACGCGGCGGGCACGAGGTAGTATGCGGCGGTCATATGAGAGGGACGTGGCAATCATTTGGGGGATGCGGCGATCCTATAGTATGTTGTGACGCGGCGATACCAGCAAGTGACGGCGCGGCGCGAATTTTTGGACGCGGCAAAATATCCTAGCCCCTCTATAGAGTGAGGATTAGATCGATTTGCCGGGCGGGGACTCTCCGGAGTCCGCGCGCCGTGGGGTCAAAGTAATATTTGTGTCTGTCCAGCACAGCGGTCAAAAACACGATGTGACTTTAATACATACATTCACTTTTGTTCAACAGTGCGAGGGATTCAGGGAGATTGTACAGCACAAGCCCACAGGCGCGGGCACAAACGTCGCAAGGTGGGTACTTCTGTACGAAGAAAAAATATGCTCGCGGGACCAGGGGGAATTGACACAAGTGAAGACGATGAGACCGAGGATGTCTTCTTACCCTTCATTCTTTAAGCTGTCCTTGATAAGATTCCGTCCTTGCGTGCGCGGGTCCAGTGGAAATGAATAGCAATCGTTGCGTGCCACGGAATCACCTTCAGTCCCCGACAGGACAACTGTTCCGTTCTTCACCAAGGTCGACCTGGAACTCCCTACATGCCATTTCCAGAGGACTCAGGGAGTATTGAACAGGGTGCATGGAGTCAAATCAATGTATGCATATCAACATGAACTTACTTCAGGTAATGAACAGGGATGTCTGCCTCGTTTGGGTCAGGTGGAAAAACGAGCTCGTGGGTAGTAGCACCAGTGCCCTCGGGATATGATATTCGCACCCTCGTGCATGCCAGAACTATTAGAACTTGGCACTCCTCCCATTTTCTTGCCAAACCCGGGATCCTCACGACAATGCCCCTTTTCGACCAATCAGACATAATAGAGTGCGCCCCCGCCCCACGTAGGCCAATATAGAAGTTCCAGGTGAATGCATTACCCCGTTGGAGGTCTGCCGGGAAGGTAGAGTGATAGAAAACCGTGAGGCGACCGACGTCGATAGAACTCAGAATAACGTCAGGTGGAGGAAGCGCAGCCTAGGATGCACATTGACGTTGCGACAAAGGACAGTAACGGGACGTACTCCAAACACGACACCTGAGTTGACGACTTTATAGAAATCTTCGAAATAAGCAACCGCAGCCTCGTAGCTACCCTCGTTCTCTATGGTTTCCGCGAATATGGCGCGGTGGTCTTTGGCGTTAGGCAGCACAGCAGCGACAACAGCAGGGACGGTCAGAGTGGCAGGAGGCTAGTCGAGGATTAAGGGGTGAAGCAGGATAGAAAAGGAGAGACTAACCCGCAGAGTCAGTGCAAGGGGGTGCGAAAATTAAAATTTTGGAACATACGCTGATTTGTATGGTGCTCACTTTGTACATTTAATAAATACACACAAAAATTTTAGTAACACACATTTTTTTTTTTGGTTCACACACAATTTCGATGGCGCAACACACACATTTTTTTAGTTGCCTTTTTAGGACTATTTGGCCTTGTAACCTCTCCCGCCCCTCCGCCATCAATATGCCCGCCCGGTCGCTGCGCCTTCCAGAGAGCCCACGAGGGGCTTCAAATGCTTTAATACAACCTAGACTTGTTCAAATACGGTGCTTTTACCTTCAAGAAGATTATATCTACCATGAAAAGTGCCTTTTCGCCACCTGGTGGTCCTCAACGGAGGCAAATTTCGCGTCGAGTCACTAGGTCTTGGCTGTCACAGGGCGCAGAAACGTCTCCTTACCAACCACAATCCCCTCTCCTTTTTTTACTCCTTAAAAAATGCTCGATCCGTCTATGTGTCGAGGCAAGGACCCCAACGGGGACCAATGCATCTGCACGCGTGCCAACGAGACGTATGTCGAGGAGAACACCAACCGCGTACTCTGCCACAACTGTGGCCACATCGAAAGTGCCCATCCAGAGAAGAAACCCACTGGCCGCGACCTCAATACCTTCATTAGAAGTTATCGCGATGCGGGCCAGACAATGGGCACGTCTGTCAAAGCCACCCAGGAGGAGGCTGCTGCAGAAACAAATGCCGGCCTTAAGTCTGGCCAGAAAAAGCGCAAGTCAGATTCTCGCTCGGCAACCGACACCGCACCCCCCGCCAAAAAAATGGCTAAGGGCAAGGTTCAAACCTTTTCTTTCTCCCTAGTCTGTGCGCGACTCTTATCAACACTCTGTAGGAAAAGGAGGCAAAAAAGGGCGAAAAAATCAAGTTGGCCAAGGTCATCCTCATCGTCTGTGGATTGGACTCCGTAAGATGGTCAAGCTCCAACCTTTTCTCGGGCTGATGTCCTTCAGGATGGTCAACTCCGCAATTCCCGTGCTCCCAGCAAGAAGGAAATGGTCGATATGCGCTCTGCGGGCCTGATCGTCCTGCCTTCTCCAGAAAAACCCATCGTCATCAATACGGCCTGGGACTCCAACGACGTCAATAACTACATAGCAAAATTGTTTCCGAAGGCCATGTCGTTCCTCAGCCGTCAGAAATACCGTGGCAAGCCCTCCGACGGTGAGGCTCTCAAGGCTCAGCTTTTCCTCGGTCTTTATAAGCAAAGCCACACACTCACTGTCGCCGGCGAACCCTTTCCCAATGGGGTCGACATCGCAGACTACTCTAATCTACGCCCAGACAAAATCCTTTTCATAGGTATGATATCTCTCCGTTTCTCTCCGTTCCAATTTCTGCTGATTTCGGCGCCTGATATTGACTCTCCCTACAGCCTCCAAGAATAAAATCCCGGAGCATCGCTGGGACTGGGCAGACTCTGAGAGCGAAGATCTAGGCAGCGACATTGACCCTGTGCCCTCAGAGGACATAGCCCGGACGCCGAAACGGCCTGGTATGCAACCTCTTGCCTACTTTTTTCTATTTGAAACTAAATCTCATTGTCGTTCTAGTTCCCAGGAGGATAATCAAGGTCAAGACGGAGCCTGGGGTCAAGACTGAACCCGACGACGAGCCAGACATGAGGAAAGCGGCCAAGATGAGGACCAGGATAGCTACGGGTAAGCCCAGCCAGTCGCTCGTTATCATTCATATTCCTGATGTCATCTTTTAGGTGCTCTTGAGTACGTTGGCATTCAGCCCAGCAGTGATCCCCTGGAGCCACCGCAAGCTGGTCCATCTCGATCCACTGTTCTTGTGATCAGCGACGACGAAGAGGAAAATACTCCTCCACCCGCAGAATCCCTATCTGCCCTTGCTGCTCGTCGAAGTCCTTCTGCCCCTCTTTTCCTCGCGGAAGAGTCTGCAGAATATAGAAGTTTTTTTGACGATGAACACATTCCTTTTACCACGGAATTCAGCGCGCGCTCTCCTTCCCCGCCCTCAGCACCTCCTCCAGCGCCCCCGACATCCATGTGGAGCTCCTCGACATGGGCTGGGCCGTCTTCCACACCTGCCGCCTCAGCTTCTCTCGGGCCGTCTTCCGGACTCGCCGCATCATCGACGGCGGGTAGTAACCCTCTTCCTCCAGCACCTGCTACTGGAGCCTCAGCACCATGGGCATTAGCCTCCCTTGGGGCATCTTCCGCACCGACTCCATCTTTGACGGCAGGGAGTAACTCTTTTCCTCCAGCACACCCTCCCCGATTCAATACCATGGGACTAGGACGTAAGGGTAAGGACCCTTGGGCGAAGAAAAAGTAGCTTGCATTTCTATTACTTATTATCTTTGGGACTATTTATTTATTAGCTACGGCTTCGATCCATTCCTTACAGTATACGTCTCCTTCCTCATAGTACAGTGTCTCCTTTTCTCCAGCTCTGACCGCCCATACGTTCCTTACAGTACAGTGTCTCCTTCCTCCTTCTTACTCTTGATACCCAAGCCCCCAACGCTCGTCCAGTCTTTACAGTAGTTCGTCCTTATCGTTACATTATCTCTTTAATGCCAATTAATTTATTCTTGTATGTAACACGCCCTAAGAATGACGAACAAAATGAGCAGACCGCCCATGGCAAACCCGAACCTAGCTATCCCCCGACGATCAGAGCGAAGCACCAACGTTCCCCTGAGGCCCTTGAAGTGTAGATTAGAATGTGTGATCTCACACGACGGGAAAACAAGAACGTCGCCCAACTCAGGTCAAAGGTCACCGCCAGTGAACGTACCAATGGCACAACAAGACACAGGCGCTTGTCCCCTGCCAAGACACAGGTGCTTGTCCCCTGTATCCCGACGTGCCCAGGTACAGGCACTGAGGTTGATAACGAAACCTCCAAAAGACTAGCACGGGGAGGAGGCGTCGAGGGGAAGATGCTCGACGTAATTGCTGAGTTCGTCGTAATCGTCGCACAAATATTCTTCGAGCTGAAAAGGAAATATGAGCACAATGACTTGAGGCAAGAACAAGAGACGCACAGACACACGTAGAAGCTCGAAAGGGCGGCAAGGGTCGCTTGAGCTCGGATAGAAGAGCGCGAGGGCGCTAGGCGCAATGTTTGACGGTGGTTGACTACGAGGAGCGGGCTCAAAATCGACTGTGGAGCTCTTCGGCGAGTTCTGGGGGTAAGGTAGTGCCGGACTCCATGTACCCAACAAACCTTGTGGCGATGTCGGGGGGTAAGGAGACCGTAACATTAGACATGGCTTGACGAAGCCAGAGGTGGGGCTGAAGATTTGGATGAGTTTGAGAGAAAGGCAGCTTTCACGGACGTCCGTGAATTCTCGACGCGTCAGGTCTAGTGTTGCCGATGTCCGGTTCGGTCCGGTTTTTCCTCAAAAAATCCTGAACCTCGAACCTGACCCCGGGTTCGGTTCGGAAACATTTGCTGAACACCGAACTGGACCTAGGTCCGGTTCATTTGGGGTTCAGAACAGGTTCGAACCTCAAATAAATTCCCACGCACCAGAGCTTGATTTCTGCGGCCAAAAATCATTCGGATATGACACAGGGTGATACTTTCTTATGTAGAGTTTGTCAGTTTGCAGTTCTGGCTGCTTTTAAGCCCTTCAACGCGAATGCTGCAATCTCGCAGCGATTTGATGGCCTAACTATCGAGTGTTGCCACGGAATATTTGAGTCAACCTCAAATCTCCACCACCCTAGCTATTTTTCCTGGATGAAATGGTTCATTATAGGTGTCAGAATGTCTTCAGTTTGCCCAGAATACTGATATTTTACACCGCTTTTGGCCATCGGTCCGGTCAGGTTCATTCAGGTTCGGCCAAATTCCAAAAAATCTGAACCCCGAACTGGACCCCGGGTTCGGTCCGGTCCATCCTTAAGCGGCGAACCTGAATTGAGGTTCGGTTCAGGTTCGGTTCAGGTTCAGAATCGGTTCTGAACCTGACACCGGCAACACTAGTCAGGTCACACGTCCCACAGTGTTATGTTGCGAAGAAAACGCGTTTGTTGACGCGACTTGGTGGTCGAGAGCAAAGGTGTGTTGATGTCCCAAAAAGGAAATCACTCCTTCACCTCTTCCACTTGGGTCTCCGCTTCGCTTTGGGCTTTGCAAGACTCCACTGGGCTTTCAAGACTTTGACTTTTCCCTGGAGAACCGACTTTGACTCTTCTAGGCAGCCTCAAGCAAAAGCTCAAGGGGCAAGAAAGAACAATTACAGATATACTCTTACGACTTTTGGCCAGCTTTAGGCTCGGAGAGCTCGTACACCCATTTCCCACACTATTATGAGCCCCATAGACACCAGTTCTGCCTTTGGTGTAGATAACGAGGACGTCCTGGGGGTCGATTACTTCAAAAACGCCAATTGGGCCATTTTGGGCGGAATCTGCCCCTCAAAACTCAGTGGGCAGGGGCTCCTGCACCTCATCGTGTCCATTACTAAGGTATTATCGATCTCGCATGTCCACCGCATCGATCTTGGGCCTGTACCGGGGTTGGGGTTTGACTTGGTGGAACATCAAAACTGCGAATTTTCATAGCTTTTATTCTAGCACTCCAGTAACCAATGCAAGTCCTGTCCGGTTATGCTCAACGTCTTGCATAGGACCCTAAAAGCGGCCACAGATACCCGCCGCATGTCTCCCCACTGCTAAACGGCGGCAGGGGGGCACCAACCTCAAACCATCAAAATGCGGATTTTTCTAACTTTTATTCTAGCACTCCAGTAACCCAGGCAAGTCCGATCCTCTCATGCTTAACGTGTCGTATAGGACCCTCAAAGAGACTACAGCTACCCGCTGCAGGCCTCCCCACTGCGAAACGTCGGCGGGGTGGCGCCGACCTCAAACCATCAAAATGCGGATTTTTCTAACTTTTATTCTAGCACTCCAGTAACCCAGGCAAGTCCGATCCTCTCATGCTTAACGTGTTGTATAGGACCATAAAAGAGACTACAGCCACCCGCTGCAGGCCTCCCCACTGCGAAACGTCGGCGGGGTGGCGCCGACCTCAAACCATCAAAATGCGGATTTTTCTAACTTTTATTCTAGCACTCCAGTAACCCAGGCAAGTCCGATCCTCTCATGCTTAACGTGTTGTATAGGACCCTAAAAGAGACTACAGCCACCCGCTGCAGGCCTCCCCACTGCGAAACGTCGGCGGGGGGGCGCCGACCTCAAACCATCCAAATGCGGATTTTTTTAACTTTTATTCTAGCGCTCCAGTAACCCAGGCAAGTCCGATCCTCTCATGCTTAACGTCTCGAATAGGACCCTGAGAGACACTACAGGCACCCGTCCCAGGCCTCCCCGCTGCGAAACGTCGGCGGAGGGGTGCCGACCTCAAACCATCCAAATGCGGATTTTTTTAACTTTTATTCTAGCACTCCAGTAACCCAGGCAAGTCCGATCCTTTTATGCTTAACCTGTTGTATAGGACCCTAAAAGAGACTATAGGCACCCGCTGCAGGTCTCCCCGCTGCGAAACGTCGGCGGGGCGGCGCCGACCTCAAACTATCAAATCTGGACTTTCCTCACTTTTGCGTACTTTTATTCTAGCACTCGGACAGGTCCTGTTATTCCACCCCCACCATCTCCTTTAACATCCTAACGTCCACTAGGGGTACGCACCATACGTCTCCCGCCCGCGAAACGGACGCTGGAGGCCGCCGACCTCAAAGCACCAAAATGCGAATTTTGCGGACTTTTATTCCAGCACTCGTATACTGTAGGCAAGTCCTACTATTGTATGCCCAATGTCTCGGCTAGGACCCTTAAACCTACCGTAGGTACACGCCGCAAGACGGACACTGGAGGCCGACCTCAAAGCACCAAAATGCGAATTTTGCGGACTTTTATTCTAGCATTCGGATACCCTACTACCGCCGACCCCAAACAATCGAAATGTGGTTCTCGCTGACTGTTATTTTAGCACCCCATTACCGTAGTAAGTATTCCTTAACGCTAAAGGATTCTCAACGACTCTGATAGGTCCCTCAATACTATACATTGATACTGGAGGTAGCATTTTACATCGATAGATACATTAATACATTTAGAAATAATGGGTCAGTCCGAATCGCTCGAATCCAAGTCAGACGGATGAGAGTCCTCCTCCCCGAGCTCCTCCAGAACTCTGCTCATCAGCTGCAGAGCTTGTGTCCATCGCACTGCCCTCGCATACCACTCCCCACGAGGGAGGATGACCCGCAATTCCTTTCCCCTCGTTCCCGGCCGAATGACCTCCACCTCCGGATAATCCTCATCTTCCCACTCGTCGTCAACAATGCTGTAGCCCTGCGGCAGGTCTTCAGGCCGGGATAATATGTCGTCCAAGAGGGTCAAGAAATGATCCTGGAGCTCCTCGTCCTGGAAAGGGCAGCGATGCTTTGCTACCTTCACCGGGGCGTGTCGGATGTTTCGGCTAAGATCGTCCTGTACTCTATTCTCAAGTTGCTCTTCGAGAGAGCGTTCGTCGTCATCGCTGTCGGTGACCTCGCCCTCGTCGTCAGAGGTAACACCAGCCCCTGTCTGATTTCGTCCACGTCGCAAACGCCGCCCTTCTACCCCATAGTATCGGTTAATGGCGTCGGGGTGTATTCCATCGAGGGGATCTTCACGATAGACTCCCTCGGTGGTCTGGCCCATGAAACGCATGTCCTGGGAGAAGTATAAGCAGGCTCGCACAACTGCCAATTGAATTACGCACTGCGGGACTCTGGTCATTCGTGGTACGTCCCTTTATAGGATGCAGATTCCATTCCTCTTGAAACTCAAGGCAATCGTCGTTAATGTCCGGAAGGAAGAGTGTATGGAGAAGCCATAGATGGGAGGAATTCTTGCGATCGAGGTGGTGCAGGCGGCCTAAGCGTGTGAAGAATGCCCGCCAACGCCTAGCGAACTGGGTACCGACTTCCACCCACAGGCGTTCAATGCGGGTGTTCCGGGTAGAACTAAAATAGTGAAATAGGAGACAATTGAAGTAGAAGAAGACTCACGAGCCCCACATGAAAGACGCACGCCCAGGGCCCCGCAGGCGTATGCGGGGTATTGAAGTATCACGGATGGATGGAATAGCGATATAACGTGATGTATCAGCAACGCTAATGAACGATCTGAAATGATACATCACCTTAGCTATACTACGCTCTGCGCGCTTTTTGGGGCGCCCCGCGCTTTGCGCACTGGGCGGCGTCGTTGATGCGTTCCGTGGCGGATTTTGACGGCGGGGGCGTAGGCCAAAATAGGTAGTGTTTACACATATTATGATCTCATCGCTTTGCCTCCTCCCCGCCATTTTCGTGTTGGCTCCTGCTCCCCCCTCCATTCCTCCTGCCACCTGTGCGCTCACCCAACCACTAAACAACATCGCCCGCATTCAATGCCGCCCTCCTCGTGTCTCAATTCGGCTTCAAACGGGCTCCCCACCGCCAATAAATTCCGCCCTCCGCCCTCCCGCCCTCGTCCTCCTGGGCCCTCTAGCCCCTCTGGCGACCGATATCTACCTTGTACCACGTAAGTATATCTCACCTAGCCCTCAACCGGCCTCCCCTGCAGCCTACTCGTTCCTCTGGGCTAGGAATTCCTCCGGTACGGCTACCCGGCTCCCGCTGCTGCTGGCGGCTCCCTGGCGGCTGTATTTCTCTGGCACTGGTGCTGACAGTTGGGGATGGTGTTGGTATGTCCCTCCCCTCCCTCCTGCTTGCTAACTGCGCCCTCTAGTACAGTTTTCCGCCCCTGCCGCCACCCGCTGGCCGCACCGCTTCCGCAGCGCCTCACCGCCTGGGCTGTGGCCCCATTACGACCACACGTGGTTAGCCCACGACCTCCGCCCTCCGCCTACCGCCTACCGCCTGTCGCCTTTGGCGGCACCGCCGCACCCGCCGCCCGCACCGCCACACCCGCCCGCTGCACCCACCGCGCGGCCCACACCGCTTCCGCAGCGCCCCACCGCCTGGGCTGTGGCCCCATTACGACCACATGCGGTTAGCCCACGACCTCCGCCCTCCGCCTACCACCTGCTCCCCCTCGTGGCGCCGCCGCACCCGCCGTCCGGACCCCCTGCACCCGCCCGCTGCACCCACCGCGCGACCATCGCACGTTGCTTGCTGCTCTGCTACCGGCCAGCCGCACGTCGTGCCACTGCGTTTGTGCTGGCGCCGCCCGCCCTCGGTTCCCTTACCTAACCCGGCCTTGCGCGCCCGTCCCATCCACCACGCCATATCCCATACCTACCTACCCCTTGCCTCACCTACCTTTGCAACATCGTCCACGTCGCCAAATCGTAGCCTTCCGTTCCCTTTTTCCATAATTTCACCGCCTCTCCCTTCCTTTACGCTTTCCCCCAGCGTTTCCCCCGCCCTACCTCCTCCTCCGCGTCCATACGTGATACTTTCTCTCAAAAAAAACACACATTGAGTTTAAAACGTCCTACCTAGCACCTGCGCAATAGCACTCTGTATCAGTCCGATGGTGTAGTGGTAACATCTCCTGTTTATCTGCGTCTTCAACCTTGGGTCGCGGGAGGTCGCTCGTTCAATTCGGGCTCAGACCATTTTTTTCTTTTTCGTCAGACTTCACTTCACGAAGTCTCAAGTCCCAATTCGTCTAAGTCGTTCCGCTTCAAGTCACTTCACTTCAATCGCTCAAAACGATGGAATTATTCATTCATTTTTTGGTGTAGCATGAGGTAAAGTAGAAATAGACTGCATAGTGGGAGGGGAGGGAATAATTTTGGGCGACTACTTCAAAATAGGAGGTGCTGTTTGCGTGTACGTAGGTGGTTCAGGATGATCTAGTATTGCTAGTAAACGCAAAGTTAGCATTTTTTTTCTCGCAGTGAGCCACAACTTACGCTCGTTCTTTTGCAGCCGCGGCGCCCTTCTGCTTCGTCTTGGCAGCGGCTGCGGCAGCCTTGGCGACGGGCTTCTTGGTGGCAGTTGTCGCCGTGCTCCCCCTGCAAAGTAAGAAATCAGGCCGTCATCTTTTTTTCAAAAAGAAAAACGACTCACCTTCCACCGCGCTTGACAAGTTCGAGCCCCGGCGCTCCCTGTTTCCCGCGCAGTTCCCCGCGGGTACTCCTCACATACCCTTCGTCCGGACGAGGTGGTACTCTGGAGTCGCGACCGGAACGCCTCAGGGGCGCGACACAAACCAGATCGTGGTTGCCGTCGGGGTTGTGCATCCGGCTCGCCTGACGCCCCCGCTCGGCTTCCATGGCCTGGATCCGCTTCTCCGCCTCCCTCGCTCGCGCGCGCACCGCGGCGTTTCCACCAGGCCGCATGACACACAGCTGGACATTCTCCCCAACGGGAGTGGGCGCGGCGGCGGGGACGGCGGGGACGGCGGAGGGAGGTGTGCTATTGGTGATGTCGGTGAGCACGTCCTTCTTCTGCTTCTTGCTGTTTTTCTTCGCTGCCGCAGCGACCGCTGCTGCTGGGGAGTTTCCAGTGACTGCGGCCTTGACGGCTTTCGCAGCCCTCGCGGCCGCCCTCGTGGGATTCGCCATTGGGCGCGAGGAGTACACCACGGGCGTGGGCACCTGAGGTGCAGCAGGGGCAGGCGGGGTTGACAGCGTTGACGCCATTGGCGAAGGCACAGTGAAGGCGGGCGGCGAGCGCGCCGCTTCAGACGAGATAGGCCCTGGCGGTGCGGGGGGGCGCGGAGCCTGGGGCAATGCGAAGATGTCCGGCCTGGGACGAGCAGCGAGCTCCTGCCGGTACGCCTCCTGCTCGCGGTAAGCACGCATGGGGCTCGTGGCAACAAGCTCGCGATACACGTCGAACAGGCCTGGCAATGTCGATTTCGAGCCACTCGCCTGGTTCCCCGGACGCAGATGCGGTGCGGTCGGCCCTCCCCATCGGAAGGAACTCGGGCGGGGGGGCGTTGGGGAGTCGCCTACAGAACGATTTGGGGCGAATTGAGCCCCCGTGAAGCACGGCCGTGGACGCGGTGGGGGTGTTGCCTGCATTAGTGCGGGGTCGATCACAGATGCGACATATGTCGCCGTCGACTGCGTTCCCCCGCGCTCCATGGCCGCGACGCGCGCTGCCGCGGTGGGGCTGGTGGGCGCCGGCATCCCTTCTGGCCAGTGATTGAAGTGAGCCCAGGATGACGGATGACTCGGGCGTAAGGTCGAAGGGGAGCTCGAAGGAAGGGGTTCGGTCACCACCGGTGAGTTGAAGACGTCCTCCATGGGGCCCAGGTCTGCCTCGAGGTCGAGGTCAGTACCCGGCACGTCAAGCATATCACCGTTGTCGCCAAGTCCAAGCCGCACGGTGTCGCCAGAGTTACGAACAGGTGGCGTTGGGGTAGCAGCAGGAGTAGGGGTCACAGTCGGGGCAGCAGGCGCAGCAGACGGTGCGGCTTTCTTTGGTTTACGAATTCGTTTGGGTGGTGCCTTTCCTTTCGCTTTGTTTCCAGACTTCTTGGGAGGTTCCACGGGGGGCAAGGGCGTCTCTGAACCAGGGGGCATGGCGCTGAGGCCATCTGGGGTCTCGATATCCGCCGGTGGGGCGATGGGGGTACGAAGGACACCATTTGCTAGTTATTATTCAGCGATACACTGATTCAGATAGAAACAACGACGTACCAAAACAGCGGCGCAGAAATTCCTGGAAGGGCAGCGAAATGCCTTCGTCGTAGTTGGCGTGTTGAGCGATGAAGTCGTTTCCGGCTGGAGTATTCCCGTAGACCGCGCTGGTGAGGGGAGAGGGAAGGTAGGAATCAGTGAACACAGCCACGAGTTTCCTCTTTGAGACTTACCATTTCAAGCTCAACTCGCCGTCGTGTCGCGGATTTGGCCCTCCCCAGATGGCGAAGCTGAACCACCCTGATTTCTCTGCCAACGTCTTCAACACAGTCTCCATAACGTCGCCCGACTCGTCAATAGCACTGCAAACAAGAATTCAATATCTCAGAAACCCATGCGAGCGAGCCGACGCGAAAGTACATACATCTGACGCTGCTGGGACGAGAGACTCGGCGCCGACTGCTCTGCGCCCTGCTCCAAGCTCTCCTTCTCCGCCCTAATCGCCTCTGCAATCGCCTTGCGCTCTGACAGCGGCGCCTCCTCAAATAACTCCTTCACCACCTCGTTCCGCATCCGCATCCGCTCGCGCCGTGCTGCCTTGGTGCGCTCCTCCTGCGCCTCAAGGTCTTCGCCGTCTACTGCCATGTGCTCCTCATTGAGCTCGTCATGGCCGCGCTTCGCCAACTCCTCAACGACTAGGTCGCGATTGCGCTTCTGGAAAATCTCAGTGGCACGGTGAACGCGACGACGTGTCCCCTTCGCGTTGAAGAGCGCGTTCCCGAGGGAGGATTGCGTACTGTGAGAAGCAGACGCGCCGCGCGTCGCCCTTTTGTGCTGGTAACGAAACCAACTCTTGATTTGCTGCAACGTGACACAGTCAACAAACACGCTTGAATTCGTTTCCAAAAAGAAGACTGACTTGTTTCTTGGCCAGTATGGCCTTCTGGAGCGTCTGCCACTCCTCGGGGGTCGCGGTCGCCTTGTTGATACCCAGCATCCCGTCGACAGGGTGCTCACGAAAGAACGCCTCCCACACGATTGGCCAGAACTTGTTGACTTTCTTCTGTGCCTGGCGGACGATGTAGTCGGGCATGTGTGCCTGGAGAAGCTCGAACTGGGCAGTCGTAGTCCAAGTAGGGGCGGGCATAATGGGAGTAAGGTGCAGGTGCAGGCGGAAGTTTCAAATGCGCCCTAAAGAGTATTGATAATTTTATAGCCTGTCTTTTTGCTCTTTTCCTCACCGGATCTGGCAAATTTGCTCATCGATCATACTCTCTGGGACGTATCTTCACCTGTTTCATGCTGACGATCCCTCAGATATTATCCGTGCTCCCAATTTGGCCCAGCCCCGAGCGGAAACTTTGCCAATATCACAATATGATGCCAGTAGCGCTCCATCAGACGCACATGCGCACTTGTCACCTGCCTCACCTGGTCAGTACTTGATTCGCCTCGCCTTATCGCCAATCTCATTGCCTCTTTCCCTCCCCCCACCTTCACCAGTCTTACGCCATGACCGACACGTCTGCAACTGCAATTAACGCCCGCACACCCGAAGAGGAGTTGCAGGCGTTAGTTGCGCTACTTGCAGGCTTGTCGCAAATGTCGCTCGCCATGGCGAAACATTGCCTGGACCTCCAGAGTAAGTCTCACCTTTGCTTTTACACGTTCATCTCACTTATATCTCCTCCAGCCAGACTGCCCGGCGTCATCAACGCCGCCATCGCTGCGCAAGTTGCGCCCATCTGTAATGTTATTTTATTATCTCTCACGTCGCGCTCTCTCACCTTTGCCAGCCCCGATCCTCGCCTGGGTTCCTATGGTGCCTCGCACCCCGGATGAACTTGAGGCCGCTCATCCTTGTCCGCCTGAGGGCTCAATCGAACGGGCGTACCATGTCGTGACCACCGGACGCGAGCCCGGCTTGTACGATAACGTGTGGGTGGCCCGCCCTATCTTTTTATTCTCTATGCTAATCCCTTCCTCAGCGAGCAGTCGGACTACCAGGTCCTCGGGGTCCCCAACGGCAAGCGCCGAAAGGTCACCGGGCTCGCCGCCGCCCTCGCGTACTATCGCGCCAAGTATGCGGCGCAGGAAGTGGCCAAGTGGGGGCCGCAGCCCAGCGGCGACGCTGCCCCTCCTCCTCCCACCGCCGAGACTGCTCCTGCCGCCTCGACCTCTGCTGTCTAGTGGGTTCGTTCCTTATCCATTTTCTCTGGCTTTGCGTCTGACTCTCTTCTCACAGCTCACACTCTCAACAAGTCACTGTTTCCGTGAGGATTGGGTAGTGTTGTAGTTAGTCGGCAGGTTTTTTTCAATTCAATTATTTTCTTTGCCTTCTTCGTATGTGGCCTGAAAGTGAGACAAAAAAGAAGAAAACAAATAGAATATGAGTCCAGAAAAGGATTCTAAGTGGATAACGTCTCAATGTATTGCACAACAAATCACAAGCCTAAATTCACGGAAGATTCTCAACCGACGTGTCCATCCCACGCGCGACGTCGTCAAGCCCAGTCCACTGCCGAGCCCCGTTAGAACATAGTACAGGTATGATTTTCGGAGAAACAATCACCGGTTGCATGCTGTTGAAAACCTCGCCCGCCCGCCTCGCCTGCCTTTGTGCCTTCAAAATCCCTGTGCGCCACCGTATCATCTCAAAGCATCGGGTGTGGTCTAGAATACTCCAGTTCGCGGTACGCGCCTGGTACAACCAACCCGTCGCCTCCTCCGGCGTTGGCGGCGTGAGCTCGCCAACGTTAAGCGCGGCCACGCGCATCTGGGCCGATTGGACCGGGGTTAGTAGCCCGATTGTCCCAGTCATTCGAAGCGACTCCTTTTGGACTGCGGTAAGCGGAGCCACACCTGGTGGCAAATCGGATTCGGTGAACGCTGAGTCAATGAAGTCGTCTTGAAACGGGCTTTGAATTAGTTAGTGTTGAATTACCAGTGAATATAGCAGAGAATTGCAGACGACGTACCTGACCCAACTCTCGACCTTTCCCCACATTTCGGCTTCATTGATGGTGAGGGCCTTTGCGGACAGTAGGTCGACGGGGGCCGGCAGGTCAGCCTTGGAGTTGCCCTCAGTGGCAACACGACTGATTAATTTTCAAGACAAGCTGTATTTTGTGTGTAGAATAGAATACGCACCGAATAATATTGTTGGTGCTGTGCGCCAAGGCCGCCAAAGCTTCGCACACGAGGCGCTCGTCGGGGGTTGGAGAGCACCTCCCACTACCCACCCCAGGTAACTCAGATTCGGCACGCGGCTGCGGGGTTGGCTGGGCTTCATCGAGGATGAAATAGTCCCTCGCCCTGTAGTCTTTGAACGTGAGCGCCGACTCGCTCAACGTTCGCGTCGAGCTACTGCATGTGGGCTCTTCGTCGCGTTGTTCGGCGAGGTTGGTGTCGATGCTGAGGGTCTTGTTCGCCCACTTGGGAGGGTCCCGGCGGCGTCTCGCAGCCTTGGTAGCGGTGCTAGTAGTACATTACAAGAAATGGAAGCGCCTTAATTGAATTCTACCCACCGCCTTTCCACGGCCCGTAAGCGCTCCTTTTCACGGAGTTCTGGATGTCTTGATGGCCTAACATGAGCTGTATTCTATATCGCCGTTAGAGCCCACGCACCGCGCACGATAGGCCACTTGATTTCTTCGATGTCGTGCCGCCTTTTCCACCTTGGTTATTCTTGAAATTGGAGACATTGTGGGGTAGTTTTGCAGCTCAAGGAAGTCTTTGTACCTTGGATGGTACCACAGGTCGTCATTTAACGGTTTGCGGCGGGTTTTGGTTTGTGGTTTTGCTGAAAGTGACCTTTGGGTCATGGAAGTGTGAGGAGAGATGCGTTTGATGCCCGGTGTTTGTCTGCTGCCCACAACGATCTTTTGACTTTCCGACCTCCCACAAAGCTCTGGCACTCAAACCCACATATCCTCAGGATCTGAAAAACTAGGAGAATCTTTCTATCGCCTCAAAACTCTCTCAAAAAATCTACGGGATCCCTCAATCAACAATTTCCGAGTCCGTGATTTTTGACCCCCCTCAAAATTCAAGTTCTTGGGCGCAGTTCCAGTCAATAAATTCTTCTCTGCCGTGCCGCCAACTCGGGTTTCAATTATATGTCATATTTCAAGAGTATTTGGCAAGAACATTTTTTACCAGACTGTTTCGAACAATGCATCTTTCACCGGCGGGATTACGCATGGCCATGGCTCGGGAAGTGTTCATAGGTGTCCAATCTATCCTTTTGCCACCGGAAGCTTTCCACTGAGGCCTGCAGCATCGTCCGCCAGCGTGTCCGTGATTTTGAGAAGTGTCAATTTCTGCTGCTTTTTACTCACAAGGCTGAGTATTATTGTTTATGTTATTCTCGTCGAGTTAAAATCCCTAAACACTGAGCCTCAGTACTTCTGCAAATAAATTCAATAAATTTCGGACACCGCCTATAAAGGAAATCCCGAACATTGATCGCATTATGGCATTGTGTCATCCTTCGTCTCGCACCACCACCACTCATTTCTACCTTCGTTTTGGTAAGTCAATCCACACACTACCGCCCAAAAACGCGTCGGAAATCCAAGTGGTCCATGCGCTGGATCTTACCACAGTTTCCTATGGTGGTGCCACTTGTATTTTCGACGCGTTTTTGGCGGCGGGTGGCAAATTGTGGAATAAATTCTGACTTGTTTCTTTTTTTTTTCCAGGTGCCGCTCCGGGTTGGGTTACGCTCCAGGTTGGGTTATGGTGCGCAAGGCGCGCAAGGCATCCCCCAGGTGCGTCTGGTCACGCTCAAAGTACGCGTGACTCCCCTAATTGCCACCCCACAGCGCCTCTTCCTCTGCCGCCAACCTGCCGCGTCAAACACGGAGCGGCAATTACTTCTCACCATATGAGCTTCTGGATTTCATTACCCCCAAGGCTGCACACCCTCTCGAGACCATACGACTCAAGGCCTCCCTCGACACGTTCCTTCAGCAGTCCATCGCCGATGCTGATGCTCACGCCGACTATCTCGACGGTCTCCGTGACGCTGATGAGGGGGACGGTTGGGAGGATGACTATGTGACCTCCCGACCGCCTTCTCCCCTCACTGAGCCTCCAACGACACCGCCTCCCTCGACCCCAAATTCGCCTATGCCACCCACCTGCCCATCACCCTCCGGCTCCATTCCGCCTCTCGACCTGTCAGCACCTCCTAAGCCTACAGCCCCAGCGCGCGCCGAACCTTCCGCCCAACGCCCTGCCTCCGGTGGCATTGAACAGCGCCGCCGGAACGAGCAAGCCAAAGCTCGACGCGCTCGTCGGCGACAGGCAGTGGCCGCCCAATCTACACCGTACAGCCGCACCCTCGCCCCTCGGCACTCTCAGGAATACCGGCGGCAACCATCTCACTCGACCACCTTCGACCTGGCAGACGCCCCAGCCGCCGCTGGTGCGTGGATTGGCCGTCGTTCCAAAAAACCGACAGGCCAACTTCGCACGCTGCCCGAGCTTCTCGACGCAGGGGACGAGCTCATCGAGTGGAACGGACGGTATGTTTCCGAGCCCTATAGCATTTTCTGCGACTGATATATATCCAGGGATCCCAAATTAATCCTGGATGCCGAAGGGCGCATTATCGCGATCCTCCTAGGCACTCCAGATGATCCGGAATGGCCACATGTCATTCGTCAAGCCGCGAAGGCGATGGCTCGAGCACGCCGCATCGCACGCAATCAGGGAGCGTGGCGAGTTGGTCAAATCCATCGACGGGGGCGCCACCTCCCTCTTTTTCAAGGTGCCTCCTTCGGCGGGGGACAGAAAGCACGTAATATCTCCCCTTCCCCTCTCCTTCCTGGCTAACTATGTTCTCCCATCGTAGAAGCCCGGCAATCTTCGTAACACGCGACTTTTCAATTCTTTGGTGGGGGAGCTTCTCCGAAACAAATATATTCGCCGCATCGTCGGGTTCCAATCGAGTGAGTCTCCTACCTTCAAGCTCGTTCTGCGCTAACATTTGACAGGTGGGTTCGCCCTATACGCCCCTAAGTTATATAGTTACTACCGTCGAATTTTACGTGCCCTCTTCGAGCACCACCCTGAGCTCGTTCACACCTTCGATAATTCAGTCTTCCCCGCCGTCACCTTCAACTGCGGCGACGCGGTGACCTTTGAACACTGCGACCTTCTCAATCTCGTCCACGGCCTCTGCCCCGTTACCTCAGCCGGTGAATTCAATCACAAGCTTGGCGCTCACATCTATCTGAGGCAGCTGCGGACCGTTATCGAGTTCCCTAGCGGAGCTACTGTCCTCATCCCATCCGGATGCGTTGACCATGGGAACACTCCGATCCAGCCTCATGAAACACGGTTCTCAATCACACAATTTGCGGCGGGCGGTTTGTTCCGCTGGGTGGAATATGGGTTTCAAACCGCCAAATCCTTGCTGGCCCAGGCTGGGGGTCAGGCGAAGCGCGACGCCTTCGATGGTGTGCCAGGGTCCCGTTGGCAGTGGGCCCTCGACCTGTTTTCCAAGGTCGACGAGCTCACTGCCGATCGCTCGCTTGTCTTTCGTCCTAGCGCCGCACCAATGTAGATAGCACCTGATATATTCTCGCTACGACTATAGCTACCGATGTCCTACCTACCATCTTGAAATTTATCTACCCTTCCACCACAACCACATGGACGCCCGAGTTTGGCGTGCCTTCAGGCAGATCCACCGGTGCGAAAGCAGCACACAGAGTACTGTCTCACCCCTCACACCGTTACAGCGAGGAAAAAGAATTCCTGCAGCACCAAATTACAATGTATACCAGGCGTCTCAATGCCGACGCACCCTCCCTCGCCCGGCAAATCCAATACCGGAGGCAGATCGCGAGATTGCGTCAGCGCGTGAATACCCGCATCGAGACTCGATTCGTTCGCGTGCTTGACCAGTATGGTAACGGCGCTCACCTTGTTCTTGATGCAAACACTGACCATATGGCCAGGGTATCCTTCGGACAACGGACCATACTATGACCCTGATTATGATTATTAGTTTTTAAAATGGAATAATTTTCTTGTTACTCCCGTTCGTGCACAATGCCTGACGCGAGCACCCAAACCGACCTTTCGTTGCTCAACGTGCTGGAATTCAGGCATAGTCAGCGCTCTTCACCACATTTGACTACCTCATTAACTTGAAGCAGAGCCCGTCGAGGCACCGCCGACTGGCGAAAAAACCTTGGAGTACAAGCGAGGTCGGTGGTGTGGTAGTTTTCGCTGGAGGCTCGTGTTAATTCAACGCAGAGGCTATTGTTCATGCTCAGGGAACGGCCACGGGACCCCCCAGTGCAGGAATGGTCCAGTGGCTCGGAACGACCATCACCCGGCCTCACATAGCGTCCGAATTTGACCATCTCTCCGAGGCGGAATTGCGAGCCCACGACGAAAGGAGGAAGGAAACGGTGGCGGAGTTGCTGCGTTTGCGCAAGGGATATAAAGAGCGGCTCAGGAAGCAGCCTTACTTGCATTGGCGTCCGTCGAAGGCAAAGTGATGTAATTGGCTTTGCATTGTAGTACTTCATACAATCTAAGTGGAATTTACTTGGCGGCGAAACGAGAGAGCGCGGGCCTTCGCGTCCTCCTGCATAGTGAAGGCGAAAATGGCGAGGCTGTTATCTTGATATTCGTAGTAGCGCCGCTCCGCGTCATCTCTGGATATAGGGTTTGAGCAAAGATAAATGAGCCCAAAAAAAATCCCGGTACGTACAGATTCTCGAACACGCGCGTCGAGCCCTCCACGACAAAGTAAAGCGGCTTCTTCTGCTTGAAAACGCGGTGCTCGTCGCGCTCGAAATGTCCTTCAAAGACGAGGGGAAGTTGGAAGCGGATGTCGCGCAGTGAAACGGCGGAGTAGGTCGGGTATTGGGTGTGGTCGAAGGTTTCAGGGGCGCCGGGCGCGGGGGAGTCCCAGTCGCCGTAGGGTGGGAAACAGCGCATGCTGTGATGTTGAGCTGAGGTGCGGGTAGTCTGCCAAGAAATGTGTCGCGTACGGGTCCGTTGACATCACTCCGTCCGTATTGAGAAACCACGGTTCGATGGGTTCGCCGTCGTCACTGATGTATGGCGCGCGAGGAGAGCGTGGTGGGCGATGAGGCATGGAAGTCTTGAATTCGTAACGCGGTTGGGTGGTTTGAGTTAGAGGTGAGCTTTGTTTGGTTGTGTTGCATTGACAAGCCAAAGTCTTCCGCCTGTCCCAATCGGGTCTCTTCTCGCCAACGCCAAAGTCCAAGGTCAACGCAATGGACAAGCCTCCGTCACGCGTACGTGGTCCCCAACTGAATGCAACAAACTCAATATCTTCCAACTAGGCCCTAATCTTCAAGGCGATTCGCGACTTCGAGCTCGAAGGCCCCAAGCATTCCGAAATTCCCAATCTCTGCTGTGCGCCGCGCTGCTACCGCACAAAACCAGAATACAGGTGCTTAGACTGCTTCCAACCGGAATTTATGTGCCCTCCGTGCATGTTCACCACCCACAAACACATTCCATTACATCGGATTGAGGTGCGTCAGCCAAATTACTCTCGATAAAATTGTATTGACTGGCTACTATTGCAGTGGTGGAACAACAAAGAATTTATCAAGACCGGCCTTGAAGCCCTCGGCATGCGCATCCAGCTTGGCCACCGCGGACGCACATGTCCCACACCCGCTGGTGACGACGGCTTTTGTATCATCGACAGCGCCGGGGTGCACAAGGTACCCGTCGACTTCTGCGGCTGCCCTGGATCACCCTCCAGAGGTGAACAGCTGCTCGCGTCGCGCCTGTACCCCCAGCGTTGTGAGCCTCCCCAGATTGCCGTCGCGTTCCAAATGGCGTATGCCCTGGAGGCGCCGGGCGTCCCGGGATCGACGGCTGCGCGGTATCTGCAGAAGATCTGAAACTTGATGAAAATATATCCATTGCGTGCTTCTCGTCGTCTGATTGAGCTGAGCTGATGGAATGTGATTCCAGATATTAGGCCAGGCCGCCGCAATATTTCCCCTTCAGACCGGCGATCCTGCACGCGACAAGTCCCAAAGGTGGATTTGAAACTTCACTATTGCTTCCTCTCCCTAACTTTCCCGACAGCACGGCTACCTCGTCCAAATATGTCTGCGCCTGAGGAGCTCGCCGACAACAATTTCGTGCTGGGTAGCACCAACCCCGCGGATTCCTGGGACGACTTCGGGCAGGCAGTGGGCAATGCCGTCGAGCGATATCTTGCGCTTCCACCTGAGCAGTCGTCAACGGTGGACGATTTGATCCCGGATGGACCCCCCCGCTCCTGGGATGATCCATCGTGGTGCGTATGGGACCGTTCTGCTGGACAATCGATGCTAATATTGTTTTGTAGGCAGCTTGGGCGCATCGACAGCGCTTGGGCGAATGCCGCGCCTATGGCCACCGGTGGTCGATCTATGGGGGCTGCTACTCGGCGCGACCTGCTCGACGACAGCTGGAGCGACTGGAATTCGAGCCGGCCAGCTCGAGCAATAGAAATTGTTCGAGACGTTGCCACAGAGTAGGTTCTCATTTCTTATTATCCTCTCAATTCTGATGTAACTCCAGCGCCGAGGCCGACGCAATCGAGCGTCGCTCGGAACTCCTCAATAATTTGTTCTGGGACCCCCTCCAGATGCCGGCCCACTTTCGCGAATCGGTCCAGGTGCAGATGGCGCGCATGGAGCGTCATCGGAAATCCAGGGACATGAGCCAGCTGGTACGTGTTTCTTGCTCAGCTATGTCTCAAATCGTCTCAAATCTCTGACGAGCCCCATCAGCAGAAGCAACCCCGCAAAGTCCGCCTCTTCGACGAGGAGCTCGAGCAAAGGGGTGACGAAGGGTGTGTTCGCGCCTGCCCGGAGTTGGGCCCAGGGCTGGAGGACATTATATTTGGGGAGGAGCTCATGTAGCGTATGTTATTGCAATAAGATTTTCTATGCCTACAATTTCGCCCGAACGGTCTGACCCCTAAGCCCCATGCCCAACATATCGGTGTCGATGCTAACGAGCGCCGGCAGTTCATCGTCGAAGCTCAGCAGCGGCGGTACCCTCATCATCATCGTCATCCGCTTCCAGGTGCTGTGTGAAATACTTGACAGGAGATACGGTGAAAGCACTGTCGTAGAACATAATAATGTTTTTGAAGATTTTATTGCTGGACCGTAATACATAGCTTGAGTAAGGGGAAGAATTTAAAAACGGGCGAATCTCACAATAAATTGTCGACGTTGATAAACCGCTCTGCCCGTTGAAGGTCAGCTTCACGCGGTTTGATTGTGAGTTCTGTGAAGTGTGTGAGCGACTTACACGGGGATTTGAGCAGGTTTTTTTACCAAGTGACATGGCGGAGACAGGTGAGAGGCGGAGGTCCAGATTCGGCTTGCTATAGCTGATGATCAATCAGCCGCAATCTCGACTTGAAACCACCACGACCGCGCCAGCCGGGTGTCCAGCGCCCGCTTGGATGCCCGGCTGGGCACTCACCTCGTCTTTCCTCGCTGTCACCACCAAATGCCCGCCCCCAGGAAACGGAAGTACGACCTGGATCTCCCAAGAGCGAGTGCTGGTGTCACCGCGTCCGCCCCTGTGGCTCGCCCTCACAATGCGGAAATCCTGACAGAAATCACGCGGATCCACACCGACGGGACTGTTCGACACGACAATCGAATGGCGCCTGTGCCCGCCTCCTCCAGGTCCAAGGAAAATGAAGCGCCGCTGCTGCTGCCAGATGAAGCGGTCCAGGCTCCGAAAGGGGCTCCCGTCTACGACCTCTATGAGCAGGCACCGGATGATGCCACCGACGATGCGCCATTCATGGAGAGCGCCCCCAGGGAGATGCGCGATTCGGTAGGGAATTTCTTTGACGTTTGCTGCAATTTTACTAAGTGCGACATTTTTTAGGACTATCCTCTAATGGAATGGGCGCGATACGACCGCGATACCACCCTCGAAGAACTGCTGCGCGCAGAGGGCCGTGGCGACCATCGCAGCTACCCCGTGTGTCCGCGTTGCAAGGTGCAAACGGCCGTGCCAACGTACCGCTGCGAGGATTGCACGAGCGGCGGAGAAATGTTGTGCCAACCGTGCATTGTGAGCACGCATGCTCGGATCCCACTGCACCGTTGAAACGGGCAAGATGCGCTAACAGTGAAAATGGGCTAACTAAGCTCTGAATGCGGGCTAGCTGAACACTAACACACCACACACAAAACCTAACACAACACCAAATCCCCTACTTATACTTCACTAAGACTAAGCGCGTCTTCCTCAGTGAGTTCGGGTCCGAGCCGTAGTATGCGACTACTGGTTTGGATTCCTAGCACAACGAGAATTGAATTATGGCCTCAACTATCCCAACTAAACAAACACCACACTATTCGCTAGCTACCCTTGACGTTCCGAAACAAGACTTCCCAAGGTTGGGATGTACAGGTTTGGGGGTGATAAGGATGTTTACTAGGCGGACGCACAAAGTGCAGTCGTCCTAGGCGAGGTAAATGAAGTGTCTATCTGAAAACTTCCACTAATGGACTATGCTGCTTCTCCTGCACTTCCTCTATGGCTTGGCTAGCTGAATGCTGCTAACGGCCGACTTAGACTCCTCTGAATCCAAGCTCTTTTCTGTTACACTTGGGCTTATTAAGGACCCCGAGTATTCTCTTAGCTCAACTAGTCGGTCGATGAATCGACTGGCAGTTCTACCAAAGTGCTGTGCCGGGCGTGGTCCGTTTTACGGGAGGCGTTTCCTGGTCACCCAATGCGTAGCTACCACTGAAGTCCACCACAAAGCTAGCCGCAACTCTCAAACTTAAACTCTTGTGCTCTCGGTCCTGATTTATACGTGGAGATTGGCACCGCTCACAAACTCCCAACGCGAAGCTTCGACTTATTGGTTCACACAGTTACTTCTGGATCCAACAAACAACGCTGCGATTCTTAAAGACTGGACTACAACAGAGAAGGTACTTTATCTCCGCTTCGACTGGCCTGAGCACACCCTTATCGACTGAGCGATGAGCGGGGCATGAACTAGTCTCTAGCGGTATTTTATGAGGCTTTATATACCGTTCAGAGAGAAAATGATGAGGTAAAGAGAAATGAGTAAAACAGGCCGATGTTCTGGTCATGCGACCGCCTCCGGAAGACGAGCCGGGTCCATTCGTGGTCTAGGCTTGCCTAGCTGGCCAACTATCTGACCATCTCGACAGCCAAGCCGGGTATAATTGCCTTTCTCAGCGTGCTAGTCTGCACCCGAGCAACTCTCCATGTGCAACTCCACTCCGGAACTACTATTCCCGGTGCAGCTTGCTCATAATCACGCCATTCCACCCCGCTATCTTACGGACTGAACATCCTAGCGTTCATCCACTGCTCCATCTCAACATGAATTCACTGTTTCCGCTATTTGTCTTCGTTAGGCTCTTTGGATCGCGTCGCGTCCATCACCTGACCTGCTGGTGGGTATACTCCTATGCCCCTATGGTTGGTCCCTTCGCATTGTCTCAGCTAGCGCCACTTCGACCGCTACTGTATCGACTTCAGCAGGGTATGTCCAGCTGCTATGGTACTAGCCGCCTTCCTACACCCGCTAGCTCGCTCGTGCTCGTTCCTACTCTGCGCTAGCTCCGACCAAAGCTCCGTCTGTGCAGTCGTTGGTCCTCGTTCATAGAATCCTTGACACTCTGAGGTACTAGACCTGTATGTTTATCTCCTTGATGCGTGTATTCGCCTAGTGTAACGCTTGTAAACCGCGCCTAGCACTATAACTCGTACTACAGCCAGCAGCCGGAGCTCACTCTGACTCTCCTTTGTACCACCGAACAGAGTTCCCATTGCTAGTTTGTAGCCCTGAGAAGCTAGTAATGTACCTAATAGAAGCTAGCAGACTTCGTCATGCGCTAGCTCTAAAAAGCGCAAAATGTAGCTAGATGGCAGCACATTGCAAACGCGCCGTTTCAGCGTTTCAGGTGGTTTTCCTGTGACAGACAAGGTTAACTGCCAGAGAACACAAAAAGAGCCGGAATCATACATGCCAAATTCAACGTCTCATTTCGCATATACTGACCGATTCCTCGTCCCAGGTGGTTTCCGGCCTCACTCAAGACACTCCCTGCCAATTTTTTGTCGTCTTTTGCTCCCCGCTCCTCCAACCATTTACTATGAATTCAGACCAACCCCAAAAGTCTAGGACAATAGGGGAAGTCAAAGCTGTCCCGAGGGACCAATTCTTGACCGATTCTGACTTCAATTCAGGACCGAATCTGTGTGAAGAATCGAACGAGAATCGGGTGATTCTCGCACCGATTCTGCGGAATCAAAATCCCACAATCGAAACAGAATCGACGGAGAATCGGTTCCAGAATCGGTGATTCTGTCGAGTTGCTACTCCAGAGTAGCAACACCGATTCTGACTGATTCTCGAGAATCACTGATTCTGGTCCCGATTCTTGACAAAGAATCGGTCGTCAGAATCGACCCCAGAATCGGCCTTTGATTTCAGCTTTGACTTCCCCTAATATCTACTGAACTGTCAGTATAGGTTGTAACGATCAAGTCCGAGATGAAGCACCTGGGACTCGGTTTGTAGCTTTCATGTCGGGTATTGATAGCCAATATACCTGTTCATTTTATCGGTCAGAAAGTTGAATGGCAACAACATTAGTTACCGACTCTAGCATTGTTATCCCTCGATAGGAATGCTAACACATGAGTTTTGAACTCGAGTGCGATGACTACTTTGAAACCTCTTTTCTGTTCGAGCGAATTGATATTAATTGCACTGATCTGACATTATATTATGCTCGCTTACTGAATCTGGTGTCCGTGCGACTCCCAACCACTGCTTTGTGGTGTAAATTTGAGGGGTAGTGTGCAGTAGGAGCTCGACCTGGCATATCTTTAGGTTATTATCCACTGTCCAGAACACTACTCGTGACTTACCTCCAGGTAACACGATTTCAAGTTCAAAATCAAATCCCGAGCGTCAAATTAAACTCCTATCCACTCCATACCGGTCTCCTCCATAGCGTCTATGCCACTCCACTGCATCAACTCGAGTCAGTTTTGTCAATTATGTCGATTGTGATTTCACTTACAGACTCGTCTCGTTGAGTATGGGAAAGAGATATGAGGGCCAGAGATATCTGGATGTGTCGACGTGGTGCTTTTGAGGTCTTTCTTCTTTGCAACTCCAAACTTCGCGAGCTGTGAAGAGATTCCCGCCATAGTTTGTACCCTGCCCTGTAAAAAGCCATTGAGACACATGTCTGTTCTGCGGGTATCCTCAGGCTTGATGCAACACGTCCTCCCCTTGCTCCACCACGTCCTCCCCTTCCACCGCGTCGTCCCTGTGCTCCCCTTGCGCCACTTCCTTTGATCCCCTCCCGTGAGCGCTGCATCCCCGAGTCGATTGCTCAGATGCCGACTCCATGTCTGCTTCAAGCCTAACCACAGGAACAGGCTCTTTCGGTAACGAAGCAGCCAATTGCCACAATTCACTAATGAGAGGCGGTAAAATATGCTCAACCAAACTCCAGAGATGCCTTAGATTTTGAAGCGACTTTCTCTTGCTCAGTTCGAGGGTCAGTGATTGCAACTTCAAGGCCGCAGTGTTTATCTGTGTTTATCTGCGGAAAGAATGCACAGGTACGAAGCATTCAAGGGAGCAACTGCTTAATTGTCGGTGTCGTATTTAACGATCAACGAAAAAGCACTGCCTTTGAAAGCCGTTCCGCTAAACCGAGCTTGAGCTCACCGCATTCGGTGAGAACTCTCCACACTTCTTCCGGAGCTTGGGCAAGAAGCTTCTTGATACAAGTAGGAGGCTTGTCATCCCACCCTCTCTGTACAATGGTCAGTCTGAAAAGCTAATGAGGCGGAAAAAAAAACCTCCAATGCATATAACGTTGCTGGCATTGAACACAAATTTATTAGCTTAGGACTCTGAAAAATATCACCTCAAAAATCAATACTTGCACCAAAATAAATAATGCCCACCTTTTCGATGAGGTCAGACAGAGATTCATGCAGTTTGGTAGACTGCAAGCAAAGAAAGTCGTAATATTTTGTGCACCTGGCGACCGCAGCGGAGATCTCTTTTTCTGTGCTTCCTTCAAGCACTAGATGTGGATCAGGAACAACCCTGTTAGGGTCTGGATCTTTCCCTCGCCAAGTGGGAGGGCAATATTGTGTGAGGGCGACAGCGAGTTTACATTCGGACGGTAACGACCTATTAAATCCCGTCAATTGGGCTGTGTCCCTTGTACCAAGGTTCAGAACCTGACAGACATTAAGTTTTGCAAAGGGAGATGTGTAATTTGGGTCTACTTACTCGAGCGACTGATTGTAGAAGTCAATGGAAGCGAACACAAAGCTGCAATAAACGTCTCCCAATTATCATGTTTATTGGATAATTGAGCCTGGATATCAGGGGGAAACTTGCTCCAAACCTGCTAGAGATCAGCCTTGAACACCAATGGAATAGAGAAACATAATTAACGTGGTGGATCATGAGCCCAGCTGCCCATGAGTGTCTGGAATAGCCTCTGCGGCTTTTAGCATCGGAGATTTCAAGGTCTCTGCATAAGCAAGCAGGAATTCTTCCTGTTTCTTGAGATCGGCTACTTCCATCCCTCGCACATCCGTCCATATCTTGACCAACTCCAATGGCCTATTCAGAGCTTCTTTTGATAGCCACTTTTGTAGTCGGGGGAAGAAGTCTAGGAGGTACTTCCGTAGGAAACTGATTTCATTGCCCTCAGGCATTGTGGTAGTGGTGGTGGACGGTGAGTTGTGGGTCCAAATGGGTGTACACAGTCACTGTGATCAGGAAACGCGTCAATACTTGTTGTGTTGCAGGTGGGCATGCAAAACATCAGCAAACCCTGGTTTTTCCCATAGTTGGCTGTAGCTCTCTGTAGTTCACATAGTTTTGGGCCATCTATGTAGTACTATGTAGTTTGCTGTAGTTTGGGGGTTTCTATGTAATATTATGTAGTTCCATGTGTTCTATGTAGTATTATGTAGTTTCGGCTCAGTTACGTAGTTCTATGTAGTTTAATAGGGGCACTATGTAGCACTATATAGACCACCCATTTGTCTTGGATTTTGTATAGTGATTATATTGGTCAAAGGAGAAGAGGATCAACAATATTGTGTAGTGCAAAGTAGTTCAGGTGAATTCTGATGACTGAATGTGGTTGTTCTAACCTGTCAAAACTCATTATGAATGAGTGGGTATATTGAAGCGAGGTGCGGTTTGTCCTTTGAGTTACCAAAAGTCCTGGTTTTTAATTGTTCTGGCTTTCAAAAGCGTCGTGTCTGGGAAAGTATTTTGTGTTTTGTGCTTCAACTAAGCTGTTTAAGGAAAATTTGTGCTAGGCAACTCTTATAGCTTTTTCCGAGCTCTACAACTTTCGTTTTGGGTCTATTTTTAGTTCTGCAAATATTTCACATACCTTAAAATTTTCAGAGTTATTTACTAGGGAAGCATTCATTGTCACAAAGGAGTGAGTGGCAAGGCAAGAACTTGAAGAAGTTACTCGGAGAAGTAAACTGACCCCGAGATCAAAGGGTACCCTTATCGGAATGGTGGCCATATACCCATAATGGTCTCTTAGTCTAGTTGGTAATGCACCTGCTTCCGTCTTTTGTCTGAACGCGCAAGGTCGCAAGTTCGATCCTGTCAAGTAGCAGTTTAATTTAATTAGGTATCTAGTCAACAATGGCACGGCACAATCTTCGATTAGATGTAAGTAACCAAGTCCAAATGAAAAGCCTTGAACAGTAAAGGAACTAACACTAATAACAATAAATTTTCTTAATAAAACCCCCGTTCCCAGAGGAACTACGTAGAACCCCCCGAACTACATAGAACTACGTAGAAACCCCCCGAACTACGTAGAACTACATAGAGGGTACCCTTGCTACAGAACTACAGGAACTACGTAGCACTACGTAGCAAACCCAGGGTTTTCTGATGAAGGGGGAGTCTTCGAGAAAATCTGACAATATTTGAGCGGCTTTGTACCCTTAGAAGGATTAAAAGGTTTCGAGATCTAGGATTGCAGAGCAAGTATGCACTTGCAATCTAAGTTCCACCAGCCGATTGAATCCGTCTTGATTGGTGTGACCTGTGACATGTGAGCGCTTCTCTTTTACCATTATGACCTCCCCGGCAACCTCTGGCAACACTCTAATTGTCCCTAGTCTCCTACCTCAAATATCCTCTGTTCTTCTGCCTGCTTGATTACTCTGGAAACTGGCACACTAGAGGGAAAGTTGTTGATCTTATTTGAGGCAACTGGTGCCACTTGCTTATGCGCAATTTTTGAACTCAATTCTCGCTCTATCGGCTGAAACCAAAGCATGTACATGTCCCCTAGGACCCTCCCATCACCTCGTCTGGTTCCCACGTCGGCGCCGTCGGAAACGCGCGAGAGCGATGTGTCCGAAGCGTGGTACCCTGATTTGATGCCAGCCTGGCTACTTGCACCTTAATGAGGGAGAACATCAGTCCCTACGTCGGAAAAAAAAATCCAAAGCTTGTTGAAAGCAATAGGTACTGACTCTAATTTATCGCCTGTCGGTGGGCTTGAATATACATACTGTTAGATATTTTCTATCAACCTGTTCATGCAGAAAGTACCCTGGAGGTGTCCCAGGGGTCCTTGACCTCTTGCTTGATGCGAACTACGGCCATCATCCCAAAATGGATGCTGGTCTGTTCCTGTTGCCATACAACAGGATCAATGGACCAGCACGGCTCATGCACGGGTGCAGTGGATATCGTTTTGATATCGTTAGCCAACCACTGCCATCAATGGTAAGCCCTTGAATCTGAAGGATCAGATTCGGTTTTCAGCCGTAAGATTTATTTCACAAAACTTTCCATACTCGAGCAAACTTTTGGGCCGAAAAAATTGTGTGCATGCTTGCAGTGTCGTCTCGCGCTAAGCAGCGCATTTCACAGCATTCAACCCGAGCCGGAGAAGTGTTGCTAGACGCCGGCAGGAAGATTATTTGTATGTGTGGAAAGTCTTCTATCCAACTATTCAAACTCGATCATACCAAAATACTCCCAAGGGTCAACCATACGAGAACAAGAGGGAGCAGAACGACTTCATGAAAGGCTCCGAGTCACTAGTACTTCAAACTCGTGAAATCCCCCTTCTTGAACGCTGCAACGGCGTCCCAGTTGTCGAGGGTACTGAAGCTCCTGGTATTCCGCTGCCGTGGCATTACGGAGCCGCGTCGTATAGGCGACTTTGTTGTCCTTCAAGATGTCAACGAACCAGTTGAGCGGGATTGGTGTGGCTCCAATCTGCGCGTTGGTGCCGTCTGCGCGTTGGTGCCGTCCGCGTCCTCGTCCGTGGCACATTTAATGGCAACACCGACGAAAAGATGGCCTGAAGTTGAAGAACTCCAAGAAAGTCAAGTCCAAGTCCAGTAAGGTCGCGGGCCTAGCGAAAACTCCAAAACGAGGCGCGTCTTCTGCTTCCGGTCTTGGCGACGACGAAGATGCCCCAATGACCCAGTTCGGTGGGCCTGCACTCGACGACGATGACCGGGAGTTGGTCGAGCGACCCTCTGCGCCGGAGGTAATGTTGCCGCGACTCGAAAAGTCGAGTCACGACTCGGTAAGTCGACTCCAAGAGCCGTTCGACTCGACTCGACTCGACTTCGGGCCGCTGAGTCACTTGAAGTTGACTCAAGTCGACTCGAGTCGATGAAGTCGGATTTTCTGAATATTGTCCACAGAAAGGTCCAATGTGGTTGTAAATTACTGTGGGGCACCGATGTAACACCCCTAAAGTGTTCTCGGATATTTGTGAAGTGTGTTTACCACTACCGGCGCCCTCAGATAAAAGTGATCAGACATCAACCTTTGATCTTTTGACTTCACTACCCCATTTTCTCCAAGTTAAGGACATTTCACTTCACGTAGTAAGTTTCAGAGTACTCTATACCTCTTCCCAATCCCGCTGAAATATTTTGAGGTATGTTGATCGCTACCAAAGCCACTTCATAACCTTCGCGACGAATCACAAGAGAAATGGTGTTTAATGTGATTTCCAGGTGTTCTCTCAACTCCTCTGAGTAGTAGCTGATGAAAGGTACACAATTGACTTTTGAGACCGACTCGAAGTCACTCGAAGTCGGGCTGAGTCGACTTGCTTCGACTCGGGAGTTACACGAAGTCATATCTGTGACTCGACTCGACTCGACTTACGTCAACTTGCGGAGTCGACTCGAAGCCTCGGAGTCGCGAGTCGCGGCAACATTAGCCGGAGGGGAAGAAGCCCAAGAAAGGTTTACTGACGGCGGTGCGTCTTCCCCTTTTGGTCACACTTCTTACCCATGTACCACATCCTCGTCGTAGTCTATTGTCAAGATCGGGAACATCCCAGCCAAGGTTCAAAGCAAGAAGGCCATACGCGGGAACGCTAACAAGTGGACGCTGGAGCACCTGCCCCGCGGCACACGGGCTGACTTCAAGTTCACGCGCGATGTGGTGCCACTTATTCGGGAGCACCTCGGCACGCTGCCGCCCTGGGAGTCGATGACCGTCGCCGCACTTCAAAGCATCGTCAACCGTGTCTACAAGCAAGGCCTCGTGGAAGGCAAACTCGTTCTCACCCACCACAAGGTCACTGAAGACGGACCGTGGTGGGGCTTGGTGAGTTCTGGTTATTCTGTTTATCACCTTTATCTAACTGCTTGCGAGGCTGGATATCGCAGCACTGACTGGCGCTCAGCCCTTCCTGCACAGGCACACAAGGCCGTTGTCTCCCTCTTCGAAACGCAGCAAGGGTCGGAATCGGAGAGCGACGAGGAGGCGGAGACATCGAACGCCGGCGCGGGTGATACTACGAGTACCCGTGAGTTCCTTTGTCAACCCGTGAGCCTTTCCTTATCCTACCTGCAGCTGTCCCTAGCGCCGCCGATGCCTCCGTGAAGCCGAAGGCCTTCAACTTCAAGACGCCCGCGGGAATCGAAGAGTTCATCGCGTGGACCTTGCAGAAGCATGCTGGTGGTACCATGGCGTTCCATTGGAAGCAATGGGGGGATGGTATAGAGAAAAAGGTGTGTCGTCGTTAAAATCATTGTCGCCGTTAAAATCATCATACACCTGTTGCTAACATTAAATCCAGGGATTATTCCTCAGTTACCTCATAGTGTACACCTACGCGCACCACGTCGCGATCCTCAAGTCCATGCCTCCCGAGTATACTCGCTCCGAATTGCCCCCGTATGGTGCACTGCTTCTCTCGGTACAGGCGGTACGTGTGCACCTATTTTTTAGTTTCCTTTCTAAAATTATACAGGTGGAACGCGAGCTCGGCTTCTGGAAGACGGGCACTTACATCCTTCCCAAGGGACCCTCAAGCCAGTTCTCCTTCGATAACTGGGGCGACATCAGGGCCCGCGACGCCTCCGACCGCAAAAAAAATCAATCTCACACGCCGCGCAACGAAGTTCCTCGCGACTTTGAAGACCTGGAAGGTGGAGGATTGGGCAGAGCTTGAGGTAGAGGCAGAACAGTGGCTCGAAGTGAAGAAGCGCTTTGCGTCTTCGAGTCGGGCAACATCAGAGGCAGGGGACATTGAGGTATTGGTGGAGGATGAGGACGAGGGTCATCATTGTTTCGGATTAAAATACTCACTCTGGCTGTTTCCTCGCCCGCCGCCCAAATATATTCCTCTTTTGCCGTGAATTTTATGCCAGATTGAGTGAATTATCTGCCCGAATCATTGGATTATAAGCCATCTTAGGGCGTCTTGGAGGACATTCGTCTCAAAGTACATGACATCTTGCCAAAGACACGGCCGTCTTAGATGTCTTTCCAAAGACATTTTGTCTTAGCTAAGATCAATGAGCCTGGTTATTCAAAGACGTGCGTCTTTGAAAAAAATGTGTCTTACGCGTCTTTGGCGTCTTGGCCAAGACGCCAAAGACGCCAAAGACAAATGTGTTGTTTTACTGATGGATTCTCGCCTCGTTACCCGAAATTGGCTGGCGCAGGTATATTGCGATCGGCTGCTGCGATTTCCAGAGCACAAACGAACCTGCGGCCGGACTGGCTACAACCAAGTCCGCCTATCCCTTTAGCTGTACCAAAAGTAGTACGCTGGTTCGATTGCCCCGAACTCAGCCTGTGTTTTGCATTATTCATCAGACCAAAGTAAGACCCAGGCGTTGGCGGATTTTTTCGACTCTTACAACTCCCCTGACACGCGGCGAAACCTTCGCACACTTTGTGTAACGTCAACAATGCGTTCATTCGAACCGTCGCTCCCCGCCTTGTTGTGATGCCGTGAGAACCAAGCTGTAGCTCAACAGCTGCTATTTTAGTCACGAAAGCTGTTCCCGGCGTTTATTCTCTTTTCCTTCCCCATCCCCACCATCCGAGTCTACCAACGGTCGATGGACACCAACTCCGGGGAATACATCCCTACCCCGTCTGCAGAAGAGGCCGTATTCACCTCGTGAGGTCTTCTGCAATCTGTGCTGCACAGTGCCTCGTGGCTTACGCCCCCCACTCCAGGTTTGGCGGTGGTATGTTTGCAGGCTCGCAATACTTCTCCATCGGCGGAGGGACGTTCAACAACACCACGAATAATTTTCATCCGGCGCCTGCCGAACCTCCAAGTGGATTCTATTGCAATTGTCTTTTACTGTGAAGCTGAATATATTGGGTAGACTTTCGCATGATCCCAATGGGAGATATCGACCTTCAGCGGGAACTAATTGTGAACGAGGAATCGGGTAATATTCGCCGTTGTAACCAAGGACGTGCTCGCCGGGTATACTCTGCGAAAATTGAGGCTCGAAATTCGGATGTGACCGTGGCCGTGTATGAAGGTGATGAGGCAGAGGAGGTGTGTGTGCGCTTAATCATTTTGTGTGCACTATTGATCTCAACGTCGCAGGCATGGCGGCGAGATGTGAAGATGTATATGTCTCTTCGGTGAGTTGTGGTGTGTTTTTCGTCTGTGTCGTGTTCAAGTCGAGCCCCAGCCACCCAAACATTGTCCAAATGTATGGGACAGCTAAATCAGGTGCAATGTATGCGATGATATTTCACGGCGGTGCGGCTTTTGCTTTCAAATGTCTTCCTGGAGTTTGAAATGGAGGAATTAGAATTGATACCATTTCGACAAATCTTGGCGGCGGCTTCACCTATTATGGAGGTGTATGCATACGCATACTATGTATGTATATTTGTCTCCTTTTCGACATTCAGTATTAATTTTTTTCCTTTCTGAAAGGCCACTGAGTGGCAGGTGACTGAGTCAAAACTTACTTTGCTCTCCATCACTAACTACTCGGTCATACGGACGTAGGAGGCTCGCGATTATGTGGGGCAGTCGGCGTACTTCCACGGGAGCAGCAAGGTGGAGACAGACACACCCTCCACGGTGTCAATACGTCGCTCGAATAGCCGGCTCTGTGCAGACTTCGGCCTTCAGTCGGATGGCAAGAACGAGGGCCATAGCTTTTTTAAACATCTCCCCGGCAGGGAACCTTACCCACCAGTCAATCCTTCTTTGGATCCAACAAGCCAGGAGGCCGCGGCGATTCATTCTTTAACACTTGAAGAATATCACGCGATATGCTGGTTTACTCTACACCGAGTTCGATCTGGCTCCTTTTCGAGCTCCGCAACGATTTCTTCCGGAGCTGTCTTCCTTTTTCCCCCAGAGGGTCAGCCTCAGGAGGCTGCCGAAATTTTGTCCCTCCCGGAGGCAGAATTCTTTCCTTGGGATTGGCACCTTGGGGAAGAAATGTTGGATGGAGTGCGCATGGAAAATAATTGGACACGGTAGATTCATTCCTTCGTCAATGCTGTGAACTAATCATCTTTGTCAATGTTATAGTTTCAACACCAAGGACGTGTGCAACGACGCACTCACATACACTGTGAAGTTTTTCTCATTCTACCCTTGGCTCACACAAGCAAATCACATCTTCAGTCGCCTTCAAATTACATCCCATTTAGAGGATTATTGTAAGCCAGTTGTCCCACTGCGATTGTATATTAAATACCCTTTCAAACAGTTCTCGTGCATCAGGTCGACTTTAAAATCACAATTGGGACCATGAGGGAGGATGCTCCACCCAGCTACCTCTTCCTCTGTCCGAGAACCGACTTTCAAACTGGATTATTGTCTTTCAGATGGCCCGATCGCCCAGCTTATTGGTCTCTCGACCCATCAGGTGCTGATGGTCTCAGCACCAAGGAGGCGACACAATTTGGTTTCCCTGCCCTTCAGCTGACCACACAAGTGTGGGGAAGAGCTCGGGACACGAGCGTCTACGCTGGCCTCCGCCAATTCCACCAAGCAAAGGGATTCAATCCTGATAGTCAGGATATCGCACGCCATCTCGGACAGCCGCTTTATACAGTTTCTCGGGAAGTGGATTCTCCCTTTGCCCACGGTGAGTCAGCCATCGCAGCCAAAATTTTCATTGCCTCTGATCTGAGATCTGATATCCCAGTGGAGGAAGATGGGTTCGGCAACGGCACCGATGAAGGAGAGACTGCCGATGAGTGGGAGGATGCGCTGAGCTCTGTACAAGCAGATCAGGATGGTACGACACAAGATTCCGCCTGTCGACAATGCTAATCATCAGGTAGGCGGGAAATCAACCGAGAGCTCTGATGCAAACGAGGATGAGGGACTGCTCAATGTTTACACTGAGCCGTGCAAGCAAAACAGTAAGTTGAACTCAGAACAAGTGTGTCTGCATGCACTTACAATGTCATTCTCAGCGGCCGAAGCTCGTCCGGAACCGGCTCGTAGTGACCCAAATCCAGCGGACTCTCAGGTCCTTAGGACGGGTATCGGCTTCATTAATCACATTATCAGGGGTTTCCAACGAGGTTTAGTCACCGAAAGCGAGGATCTTGATACCGATCCCATTTCACCGGTCCTTATTTGAATAAGTACCCTAGCGCTCGCAACTGGGTTTGGACATCGGTGTTGTGTTGGATTTTGACCCTGTATGGCTTCGCTCGGCCTTCAAAACGAACTCTGAAGAACCCCGTGAAATTATTAGCACTCACTGCGCGAAACGGCGCCGTCAGTACACTGCGTTTCCATGGTCGGGACAGCGTCGGCAATGTGTGCCGACGGGGCGGCTTAACGCGGCCTATCTATTTTCCACCTAGGGCGGGGGGGTGCCCGGTGCCCCCGAAAAAAAGAACGAAAATTGCCACACATATAGCTTCTGGTGAGAAAAAGATGTTCCGTCAACCAAGTCGGGGTGTGCTTCCTAGGTAGATGATATCTACGCCAGGGGGGCTGTCGTATCGGACATATTACTAGGAATTCGGTTTGCAGGGAACCGCTGTCGATTCCGTCTCGACCCTCATCAGTTCGCACCAGAAATGGTTGCGTGAGGCCCTTGTCCAGTCTATCAAGACGAAGCAAGGTGAAGTGGATTTCCTCGATAATGCCCTGTCCCCTGCCAAACTCCTTGAGGAGTTGCAGCCCTTAATTGAGCTGCGCGGGGCTGAGATCATCACTCGCATGAAAGTGCCTGTGTTCGGCCCTGATGCCCAGGGGACAACCATCCTGTTGCGCTGGCAGGAAAACCCCGCGGCAAAGGCCCTCGGCATGCAAGTGCTGGAGGACGCCGTGGTGTACGCTTTCCGGGTGATCTCCATTACGGAGTCACTTGTTATCAAGTCGGAACTTAAGTTCCACAAGAAGAAAGCGTTATCAGTGCAAGCTGATGTGGAGATGGCCGATGCCACCAGGCCCGGCCCGTCGATGCAATCCTTGATCGACAAAGCTGTCTCCGCAGCTTTCAACAAGAAGGCTAAGCCTTCGGGAAAGGGCAAGGTGATTAAGTTCACACATCCCTACCGACAGAATTCACACTCATCTTCTTCCTTTGCTCTAGGGCAACAAGGATGGCAAGAAGATGAAGCCTTCTTCATCGAAGAAGCCGGCCGCCAAACCGGGGAACAACCCCAAGGCGAGGCAGGGACAACGTCCCGGCACCACCAAGGCCGCCGGCAAGCCGTCCCAGGGATCCAAGGGCAAGGGCAAGAAGACTTAGTCTTCCGGTACGACAAACCAGCCACTTACCCAGATTGGTTGCTTACAATCCCTCTCCCTGCAGCGATAAATCACATAATTTTAAATACGCCTGTTGATGTTATACTTGCTTCCCAATTTAAATATCATGTGCATCGCTCGCCAGGAGTTAACATCCCTGCGGACATTGAGTACCAGCTGAGTGTTGGAATGAAATATATGTTTCATAGCCCAAGAAACACTTCTTTAATTAAAGAAGCTTGGGAAGACTTTGAGCATCGTTTACGATGGCGCTTAGCCTATTCCTTCACTCAACTCGAAATACCAGATGATATCTACGATCCGGATTATGAGATCCCTCACTCTACTGTGAAGGGTCCCAAACTTCCTGCATATCTTGAGCATGGCCTCACTTTGGGCAAGCACTTCGTTAACAAAACGATTGCTAAAATACCAAGTGAAGATGAAAACTATATCTTTAGATCGCTCGCGCCTTCTCCTCGCCTAGTCCAAGAGTTCTTAGTTGCTAATAACTATGTGGTAACCAACACAGATAAGAACTTGGGAATTGCAGTGTCTGAGCGGACATGGATCAAAGAAAAGAGTCTTGACTTGCTGTCAAACACGAATGATTATAAAGTCATTTCACCGTTAATTATGCAGTCAATATGTAACTCACAATGTACTACGATGGAATATATTGCAGCGTATGCTGATGCGCATATCCATCATGGCCCGCAACTCGGAAAATTCTTGCGGCACCGAATCACAAAGCCGGGAGACCAACACGTGCTACCGACATTTTACGGTATTCCTAAAATACATAAGGAACCGGTCAAAATGCGACCTATCGTGCCTTGTCACAGCGCCATCCAAAACCCTGCGGCCAAGTACATAAGTAAAAAACTCAAACCGATTATTCAATTGGCGCCAACCATCCTTCACGGGACCAAAGACTTGGTGCAAAAATTGAGTAAGATTACGTTGCAGCCCAAGCGCCAGTTCTTCATTGTAACTGGCGACGTCGTTGCGTTCTACCCCAATGTTCCCACGGATTATTGTCTGAACATCGCTGTTCAGCTATACGTGGAACACTATTGGGGAGACAACACAACGATGGATGAAAAGTCAACTGACGAACTACATGAAACAGAAATGTTCATTAGATGCATCAATGTGGCCAACCAAAATCTTATCATGCGATATGATGATAAATTCTACAAACAACAACGAGGCCTTGCAATGGGCATCGCATGCGCTCCGGATCTTGCTAATCTTTATGGTTGGTACCATGAGCGTAAGTTGGAAACCATCAAGCACCCGTTGATACCTTTCTACGGGCGCTACATCGATGACTGTTGCGCAATTGTATACGCCTCTTCTGAAGCAGAAGCGTTGCAAATTGTCTCCTCAGTTAAATTCGATGGTTGCACGATTGAGTGGAACGCGTCCCCTCACTATCAAGTCTTCCTCGACATGACGCTTTACCGTGACGAACACGGAAAGCTGCAACACATGCCGTACCGCAAGTCGCGTTCACACCAGGAAAGAATTCCTTGGATATCTCACCACCCCCTTGATGTCAAGCGGGGGTACCTTTATCGGTGAAATGTCCCGGTTAGCCACGCTGTGTAGTCTTAATTCTCACTACATTGACGCAGTGAAGAGCCTTGTTGCTCTCTATGTAAAGCGTGGTTACCCGCAAGACCTTGTTAACAAATGGGTTTCAGATAACTTTGCAGAACGGTGGAATAAATGTTTGGCAGTTAGTAATAACTCGTCAAACACCCCGGAAGAAGTTCTCGTACTGAAATCCCAATTTAACTCGGCATGGAATTACTTTTCCACAAAGGAACTCGGTGATACCGTCCTAGGATTTTGGCGGCAGTGGATTACCGCTGCCGAGTCGGGTGCTTTTAGCATCCGCTACCCCAAATTCAGCAATGATACAGGCGATCTAACGTCGTTGTTCGAGTCGTCTAGCACTCTCGTTCACACGATAGATGGTCAGTCACTCATGCCGGATGTAAGGAAAATCAATCTCCTCAACAGACGAATGATTGTTAGCTGCAAACGCACTAGGAATCTATTTGACTTAACCAGTCTTTGGAAAAAGACGGTAATCACCACGCTGGATAATGATGCTACAGATCCGGATCAGAACATGATGGACATTGACGACTCTGAGTTGTCCAATTCCGACACTGAAGATCCGTTTATTCATATCTATAATGCCGGGATTTAGCACTGTGCCTATTTCCCTCTCACCGCACAGGTCCCAAAGCTTGTGACCAAGAGCTCCTGTTTTTACGGGAGCAGCCTCTCGATGTACTAACGGCTAATACCCGTAGGTTGCCTGAGGTCTTGGCACGGCCGGTATGCCCATGCGGGACAAGCAAGTTCCTTCAAACATGTACTAATGCATCTTGTACGTACCACGATTTCTGCCTTCTCAGCAGACGGTATTAACCGAGCGCTTCTAGGGAAACTCTCACCCTAACGTAAGCCCTAACCGTGAGTACTACTCCTTAATCGGAGTGTCCTTGATGATCCTGACATTGATTTGTTCAGCTAACCCTCACCCTAACCCTAACCCGAACTGCTAACCCTAGCACGTTTTGGCTCGTTCAGGTGAAGTCACTTCGACTAGGGTTAGAATACTGACATTTCTAGGACATCCTCAGGTATGTTCTCACCCCTAAGTGTGTGAACCTGAGTTATGGATCATGTTACCCTGAGTAAGATGAGCCCTGATACACATCTGGCAGCTGACTGATTAAGATCGGGCTTACTGATGATGAGTAAGGGCTTGGCGCTTATTGAGTGATTCAAAGCATGATTGATAAGGATGATTATTGAGCATTAGTGAGCCAATGAGTAATGGCTTAGTGAGCATGATAAATGAGAATGAGTAAGCAGGACCTGAAGAGCTTATAAGCGAAACAGGTTGGTTGATGGATTCCCCATCTCCCTGTTGTCCTGTCCAACAAGCTCTCTTGAGTGTTTTGAAAAACAAACAACCTAACTCTTTTGCCCTTCACTAGGATTAGATACCATGGATATCCTGTAAGGCTGACACAAGTGTTTCCGGTTTGACACAGCGGGCTATGTGGAGGGCTGAAGCGTAAAGTGGATTCAGAGGCCGAGACCACACTACAAAGCTTATTCAGAGCATCACACAACCTTGCTCCTGTATGACTCTCGGCGAGGCCAGTCCCCAAAATGAAAGGATTTTTTCATGCTGTCACAGCTAATTCCGAGTGGGCAGATCTGCCCGCATCGCCAAATGGCGATCCGTGCAATATCATACTGTAACTTTAGTCCAAAGTTAAAGGACGGTACACTGCAGACTTGGACGGCAGCAGGCGAGTTGAACGTGAAAATATTTCATTATTGCACGCGAGGCCAAGGATTTTTCAAGCAAGCTTAAGGTCTGACTTCTTTGGTATTGAGTCAAGGTTGCAGCAGAATGGACTAGGTTTACCTTTAATGTGGCCCTTGAATTAAAGGTGCACCCCAGAGTGAGAGGATGATGGCTCCTTTATTTCAGAGTGAGAGATTGATGGCTCCTTTATTTCAGAGTGAGAGATTGATGGCTCCTTTATTTCAGAGTGAGAGATTGATGGCTCCATTATTTCAGAGTGAGAGGCTGATGGCTCCTTTAATCCAGAGTGAGAGGATCTCCTTTATTTCAGAGTGAGAGAATGATGGCTACTATAGTTCAGAGTGAGAGCCCTTTAGTCTAGAGTGAGAGGATCACAGCCTTATAACTCAGAAATCCCCCTAAATCTTGACATAATGGGCAATTGATGGCCATTTGGGCCTCAGGTCCATATTCTAGAGTGAATCACCCATCATTCGATCCCATCTCACTCAAGCTTGAGTGAGAGGATCAGATACATAGCTCAAAAGCAGAAGTAGAGAAACATCTAGAATGGCAAGTACAGATCGAAAATAATTGGAAATTCACCACGGCTGCTCGGCCAAAATATCACAAAACTTGATAACCAACTTCTCCGGGCTCTCCAATTCTGCCATGAAGTATGCCTTCACGCCTCCACTCCCATCCAACCTGACCACAGCAGAAATACGATCATATCCCTCGACACAGTCCCTGCGACGGACCGTACATGCAAAATTCCTGCGCTTGGTATAAATTAAAAGGTCGGGATGTTCTCCACCGCTTTGGGGTGGGACTTGAACCTTAACGACCAAAACCTTTGGACCACGACGAAGGTTGCGAGGAATATGAGACGTTCGCGTCAGACGTTCGGAGAACGACGAGGCATGCGTAGGATACCCGAATAAACGACGCGAGAAATCGGACACAGGTACGGTGCATCCAAACTGCTCGTAGAAGGGCTTGATGAGCACCGTATTACCAGGCATGAAGGGGGTACATAATCGCTTGTGCTCTTTCCATTCTTGGGCTGAACGGAATACCGTAAGTAACCACAGATCGGCACAAATCCAGCGACGTACCCTGACACTTGACAGAGCAGTATCTAGCGACCTTGCATCTCGAGCAAATCTTAAGCTTGACCTCGTGAGCTCCACACGCATCACAACGCTTCTCTGCACGAGGGGCCACAATCCCCAGACGCTGACGAATACAACTTGCGACGACAGCTATAACACGAGGACCGCAATACAGGTAATGCTGTCTGACGGTACACCCATCAGCGTCAGGGAGGTCCAAGTCTGCCCCGGACTCCATAAGAATCTTGATGATCGGAACAAGGTCCAACTGCATGCAGCCCAATAAGGATATCTATGGGCAGGTTCAGGAAGGCGACGTTCCAAGCTTGATACGAACCTCTCCAAACCGATTGCGATGATTGACATTGGCACCATTACCCAAGAGACAACGGGTCATAGCTTCGGTGGCTTTGGGGGAAGCAGTAGCATGATGAAGCGCCGTGAACCCCATCACATCTTCCGAATCTACCGGCACGCCCTCATCAAATATAAACTGCAGAGTTTCCAAGTACCGCAAACAGTTCAGCGGAGGGAAAGCCGGCACTCTCTGAGAACCGAGGACCGCTAACGAAGCGTACCCAACTTTGAACGGTGTTTCACTGCCGCGCAAGTCGGGCGCGATCCCATAATCGCATGCCTGAGAGACAAACGTAAGCATAGAGCAAAAAGGGGCGCGCAATGAACTCATAACCTCCTTAACAAGCAGGAACATCCCGCTATAAACGGCGAACGCAAAAGGTGAAATGCGCATCGCGTTAAATTTCAAACTCTCTTCGGGCAAAGTGAACAAGAGCCACAAAGTTTGGGAACTCAGAATACCGGAATACCGGGAGGCTGTGCACACCGGCGGCAACGCGGCAGATCAGATCGGTGTTTGATGGCTTTGATGTTGTCCATTTGGATCGCTGCAGGACTCTGGTTGCCTTCTTGTGACCTTCTTCAAGTGTGGATTGTTTATGATGAACACCGGCACAAGTGAGATTACATGGCTTCTGAGATGCAGCTCTTGTAACTCCCCTCGTTTATTATTCTCAGGGTCATGTTTCGACTTCGCTACTTTTCAACCTGTAGGCCACTTGAAGTAGACCTGATGCTGCCACAGCCGAAACATCCAGGATGATCACGCTGTAGACAATATACAACTGCTTCCTGTTCCTTCTACCATTCCCCAAGTCCGCTAAATAGGGGCGTCTTTCAACTGCAATAATTGAGGGGATTGTTTCACCTTACTGAATGCTTTATATCATATTGAGAAGCCACCTCTGGTTCAGTAGCTTGTTACAAATTACAGCGAGTCCAACAGGATGGTTTATACAACCGGCCGACGCGATGCCGCATCATTCCAGTGCGGCATCTCACCCGTTGATAGCCGCGGTTACGATCCGGTATGATCGGACACGATCCGGCCACACCGGGACGCCGGTATTCTGAGTTCCCAAATGCACTCACAAGAGCGGGACAGGCAGAAAAAGGATATCATACCCGCCCTGTATAACTCTGCCGGGGACACTCACCCTGGCTGCGTGTACATACACATATCTCATCAAACTCACCTGGTAACGAAATTCCGCCTTTCTCGTTCTGTCAGAAGTCCAATCAGAACAACAAACTAGGCGATCATCAACGTTGCAGACAATTTCGTGGCGGACGCACTAGAAGTGACCGAAGAAGTCACAGAATTCACGGACAAAGCGGCCGCGCTCGAGGCGGGATCTCTCGTGGTGAATTTCGTCACAGCCCTCAGAATCGATCAACCAATCACCGAACCGTCGGCAGCAACTCACATATGGAAAAGGGTACTCCTACCCTAAACATAAAATCGAGTGACTGACAATTATATTTACACAGATTTACAAGGTCCGAGCATCGCATGTAGTACAGCTCTACCACACGCCATGTTAAACCAAAGACTCTCAAAAAGTCGCGGATTTAGCGCAGACACAGTCGAATGTCATAACAGAATACAATACGTAGTTATCTCATTATGTTCACATGAAGCTCTTGAAAATGATATCTCAACCTACAAACTCCCACGAATCCGCAACTTCTCACGTAGCATGACTCTTTGCATCAAATGATGCGACAATAAATGTGATTCAATGATCGATGCGAGTCACAAATTGAAAGACCGAAAGGGCACAAAGACAAAATACGTGGCGGCCCCTCCCAAACGAGTCACTGAGACGAGGGTTGGAGGGACCCAAAATACCGGATGTCAGGATGCTGAGATGTTAACGACAGAATCAATCATCAAAAAGCCAGAATTTGCAGGTTGTCGGTACAGGACAGCAGCTGCCTAAAGAACGATTCTAAAAATAAATTTTCAGGACTTGTAATCCTCATAGTCGTTGATCTCGCACTCTTCTTCAAGATCCAATTCCCCATCACCCCGATCAGTAGTTACGTTCTTTGGTCACCACTCTCAGCAAACCCTGGTTTTTGCCGTAGTTGACTGTAGTTCGTGTAGTTCAGGGCGGTTTACGTAGTGCTGTGTAGTGCTGTGTAGTTCAAGGGCTTTTACGTAGAGCTCTGTAGGCTTGCCCAAACTACATAGTTCTACATACTGGTGTGCAGTTCTCTGTAGTCCTACATAGTTTCATATGGAACTACGTGGCACTCTGTAGTTGCAGGGTTTTTTTCGTTGTTGTTGTGTGTACAATATCACGGCGAGACTGTTCCCAGTTAGTATTGGCAAACAAAAAGACTCGGATGTATACATATAATATCTACGAGACTATGACTGAGATAATGCGAAGAAGAGCTCCTTAGCGGGGACTGGTTGCGCGACATCGAAGTTCGAAGAGAGAGATCCGAGTCAACCTCACGTAATATTCGGCCCGGCGTGTTGTCGACTTTCTCTTGCCTCCCACCACGTCGAGTCGACAAGCCGATGCGGCGCTGGACTGTTGGGTGGGATGTAGGTTTGTTCTGACGTTGTACAACACCCTGGCGATCGTTACGGTTGCCGACGTCGACATGGACACCGCTACATTTCGACTTTCTGCACAACCGGCGTTTGCTCAAATTTGCTCAAATCACCCAGTTTTTACCCAAATCTCTTTAACGGACGCTTCAAAACCTTCGTTCTGATGTCTTACAATACCTCCTGGTAGTCGCCAAGGTCGCCGACGTCGAGATCAACACCGCCAACCTGCTGCGCGCAAGTGAAGTCCGACTTTCTGCTCTAATGATTTCTGACTCAGTTTTCGTTCAAATAGCTTCATCCAAAGCTTAAAACCCTTCGTTTGGACGTCTTACAACACCCCCCGGCGGTTGTTATGGTCGCCGACGTCGAAGTCGACCCCGCCAAGCTGCCGCGGGTGGGTAAATTCCGACTTTCTGCTCTAATTCTTTCTCACTCAGTTTTCGTTCAAATGCCTTCAACCAAAGCTTCAAACCCTTCTTTTGGACGTTGTACAACACCCCCCGGCGTTCGTTACGGTTGCCGACGTTGAAGTCGACCCCGCCAAGCTGCTGCAGGTGGGTGAATTTCGACTTTGTGCATTAATTCTTTCTCACTCAGTTTTCGCTCAAATAGCTTCAACCAAAGCTTCAAACCCTTCATTTGGACGTCGTACAACACCCCCCGGCGTTCGTTACGGTTGCCGAAGTCGAAACCGACCCCGCCAAGCTGCTGCAGGTGGGTAAATTTCGACTTTGTGCATTAATTCTTTCTCACTCAGTTTTAGCTCAAATAGCTTCAACCAAAGCTTCAAACCCTTCGTTTGGACGTCGTACAACACCCCCCGGTGTTCGTTACGGTTGCCGAAGTCAAAACCGACCCCGCCAAGCTGCCACGGGTGGGTAAATTTTGACTTTCTGAGTTAATGATTTCCGACTCAGTTTTCGTTCAAATGCCTTCAACCAAAGCTTCAAACCCTTCATTTGGACGTCGTACAACACCCCCCGGCGTTCGTTACGGTTGCCGACGTTGAAGTCGACCCCGCCAAGCTGCTGCAGGTGGGTGAATTTCGACTTTGTGCATTAATTCTTTCTCACTCAGTTTTCGCTCAAATAGCTTCAACCAAAGCTTCAAACCCTTCATTTGGACGTCGTACAACACCCCCCGGCGTTCGTTACGGTTGCCGAAGTCGAAACCGACCCCGCCAAGCTGCCACGGGTGGGTAAATTTCGACTTTCTGAGTTAATGATTTCCGACTCAGTTTTCGTTCAAATGCCTTCAACCAAAGCTTCAAACCCTTCATTTTGACGTCGTACAACACCCCCCGGCGGTCGTTACAGTTGCCGACATCGAAATCGACCCCGCCAAGCTGCCGCGGGTGGGTAAATTTCGACTTTTGTTGTCATGTGTTGTAGCTGTGCAGGCATTTGAGAAGGCTGGAGTGTTACATATTTGTGTGTTTCACCTACCTTACCCACCGTCTTGTAATGAGTAGAATATAAAATGAACTAGAAATATTCCTGGATAGACGGTATGGCGTACCGTTACGGAAACATCACGTGCACGTGGAAAATGGTTCGGTTTGATCACGCACAAACAAAGGTAAGCCTTGCCTCCCTTCTCCTTCTCCCTCTCGGTGCTCTCTCGACTCACGCCATTGGCCTCTTCTCCCACCTATCTCATTATCTGTTCCGGACTGGTTGATGGCTTGGTGGTTATATGCTGCTTTCGTGGCTGGTTCGCAAGAGGTGCGTACTACTTCCTCCCTTTGAATTTCAAGTCACCGTCGAGTGACACAACTTTGTCCTTCTTTATCCTCTTTCCCCCCTAGTCCTCCACTCATCCTCATTCACTCCCTCTCTACAACTTTCCTCTGGCTCCTTTTTGCATGACCCCACATAGCTGTTACCACCTGCCCTCTTGTACCTTTTATCTTCTCTTTTCTTCTTAGTCTTTTCCCCACTCCGTTTATGCCGTACGTGCTTTGGTCACTTACTTATTTTTGGTGCTTAGTGTCTCAAATCAAGCTCCCGAGGACTACGTATCACAGCACACCTCTGACCCTCATCAAAAATGTTGTCTGGGCGCACTCAAGCTACACCACATGAGCCCCGCAGATCACCGCTCCTCAATAAACACTTGATGAGCGCTGAAGGAGTTAATTGTCATGTGGCAAGGCCAACTCTTGTCGCAGTTACCTTTTGTCCTTGGTGCTTGGAGCTCCCTCACGCGACACGCGAATCTCCTATGTCTTCAAACTACATACAGCTCCCCGCTCAACAAGCTTCTGAAGCCCATCCAAACTCGTTGTCTGCTCCATCGTTATGACTACTTTAAGCCCTCCAACGTGCTCAATGTCCTCAAATACCGTGGTCCTCAACGCTCGCCATCGATCCTGCCATCCTCAATCAATCATCAAGTTCATTCATCGCAAGACCACACCTTGGCATCAAACGGTCCAAGAGCGCCGCTGGGAAGACTAAAATATTACCTCAAGTCCCGAGATCATCAAGATTCAAGCCCTGCCGCGATCCCAGTCCGCAATTGTTCACTCTTGGGACTTCAAGAACGAAGACAGAATTGAGGTCTGCCCTTCGGACCGTGAAGCGAGGGAGTGCAAAGAGGACCGTCGACAGGAGATGGAGAACCGCAAGCACCAGTAGAATAAAAGCTAGTCTCGATTAACAATATAGATTCAAAATACAAGTTTCATTTTCCCTTGTCCCTTGGCGTGACATGAGGTAGCTTAAATGTAAGGATTTATGCATATATGGCTACTAAGTTACGGTAAATTGCTGGGCTATGTAGTACTACATAGCTCCCCCTACCACTACGTAGTACTACATACTACTACACAGAAGCCCTGCCAGCTACACAGAACCCCCCCGAACTACACAGAACTACATAGAGGGTACCCTTACTACAGCAACTACAGAACTACAGAAGCTACGTAGCGCTACGTAATGCTACATAGCCAACCCAGGGTTTGCTGATGTGGCACTTACACCAGTTCCCTCTCGTCTGAACGTGTGCCGGATCTCAACGCCGAATACGATCACGGGGCTTTGATGGCACCAATTATGGAACCGCGACTCCATTCCGAGCGCCGCCTACTGAGTCCCCAGGAAAAACAAGTTCAAACGCAACAGTTTGCTGAACGTGATCGACAACAAGGAAACCCCGGACCGCGTTGTATTATCGTCCAGATTAAATTGAACCTTCAACCTAGGTTGGTGACGGTTGCGAAATACTCAGGCGAAAATGAGGTAGGTATTACCTATGTCCACTCGAACAAGTACTGGTCAATTTCGCTATAGAGATGGAAGGTAGATTAGAGCAGCATTCCCACTGGCGGTGTGGTTCATTCGCGCGCGAACCTTCAATATCGCTCGTTGCTGAGGTAGGCACCCTCGTGTTCAGTGTCTCAAGTACGTCCAGCATTTACGCGCTAATTTACTACGACGGTGAGTTGAGCTGAGCTATCGGTCGGGCGTTGGAAATCCAAATTGTTCGGCGGAATAGAGCTGATACTATATATCACTAGTTTTACCACCCCTCATCCGATCTTGTCTGGCAGGCTTGTCTGAGCATTTATTGAAGGAGTGTTGGTGCGTACCTTTTACCTTCATTTGACCTAGCTCCGCCGTTCAAAGGTAGCTCAAAGTGATCGTTTTGCCACGCTTACTTAACTTCCTTACTAGTTACAGTCCCAGGGGCCCTCTCAGCACCACTATTGGTTCACTGGTGATTATCGTACTGTCGTTTGAAATGAGAAAGCCCAGGAAGCTTACCCCGCTCTCGCCCAGATTCCGGGGGCAACTCCCGCTGAATAACGGTGCAGATATACGCACTTGGAAGGTGGGTGTACAATCGATTCGAATCGTGAGTTCAAAGAGTTGTGATACGTTCATGAATTCAATCTCGCCGTCGCCGCAATTTGCGCGTTACAATTGATGAATTGAGGCAGAGAGATGGGGGAAGGTCCGCTAGCAATGTGCGTGTCACGATTGAAGATTTGAAGGTTTTCAAAACGGTTCAGGACAGCAGCAACAACGCTGAACGGAGGAGTGTAGAGAAATGGGGGGAAAGGGCAGGATGGATGGGTCGGATGGAGGATTTATGCAGCTGCGGGCGGCAGTTATTCTACAGCCTCGAGCTGCGCGATGCCCAACAAAGTTTCAATTCAACAGCTTTGAACTGAGGTAAGTGCACATCTGACCTCGGGCTTCGTGTGAGGAAAATATACACTCCCGTTGAACTTGTCCCCAGCCGGTTGGCGCCTCTTGGCGCACTGGTTTCTTGATGAACTTTGAACTGCGGGAAGGAGCGATGTCGAACATGCAGACCAAGAAGAGAGGCACCCTCCGCTGAGAACAGGCCGGCAAAAATAACTGTTTAACCAATGTTTAACCGTTTGTTTATCGTTTAGAGGCCCCCCTGAATCAAACGAAAATATAAACGGTTTCATTCGTTTAAAACGAAAACAGTTGGCGCCTGAAGATTCTCGGCCGTGCTGATATATAATTAGCTTCCTGGCTCAGTCCCAAAAACCGCTTCACATCAACTTACTTTCACATCGCAGAGCACTGGAAGAGGGTGTGGCAGCATCTAATTTGCGGTGTATGTCGCGGGAGTTGCTAGTGCCAAGCGGTGCACGTCGATGGTGTACATCAGTTTTACGGCAACAACGCGTCTCTTTCACACCACCACCAATGCACGCCCGCGATACCACAGCAGAGGCGTTGCTCATGCGCGACCTCGAATCGAACAGGTCTCTTTCTCCCACACTCGCGCCAGACGGCAAAGGCCCCGCTACCCCATCGCAGTGGGCAGCCTGGGCTCCGCTGCAGTCCTCCGCCTCCATCGTGTTTTTCGTGCTCTGCTACGCAGCCATGGCTGTCATCGCGTGGACTGCGACATGCTACCTCTCCTTAAAACCCATTGGCGCAAAGTACTACGGCGTAAACGTCCTGAGCGATGCCAAGTACGGTGTCATCAGCGACCAGGCGTATCACCGGTTGTATGTGCAGAGCGAGGAGTGGTTTCGTGCAGCGAGGGTGCTTGCATCTATCGTGGCGACACTCACCATTCCGGTGGCGACCGCCGTGTGTACGCGCGCGGCTGTAGCGTTCCACCAGAGGAAAAAGTTAACGCTGAGGCAGACGATGATGCTAGCGGACAAGGCATGGGTCGAGCCTGCGACGTGGCTGAGGCTCCTGATTGTCGGTGGGAGAAGAAGTATTGCCTCGTCGTTCCTTATTGCCGCTATTTTCTTGAATCTACTCGGTGCGTCCTAATCGTAGTTCTCGTTCCTCCGCGCTCATCCAGTGATGCAGGCGCTATCATTGCCCCACTACAGCAGCTGTATCTCTCGACCGCGACTATCAAAACACCTATTTGGCCACTTCTGATGAACCAGATAGACCTAATGGACCACTTTAACCAAGTGCCTTTGTTCGACTTCGGCGAAACCACCGCCCTCCTTCGCGACCGTCTGGCATCGACTGGAACCACCACTCCGCAAGCTCAGTTGTGGGCCCACAACACAACGTGCGACATCCTCCTGCCAATGATTTCAACCCAGGGCAGCTGCATCATGCCAAGTGACCAGTACACCTTCGGCAACATGGCCCAGCTCGAGGACCCGTTCTTCACGCAGCTTCCATCCGGATTCTCGACGGGGCTGATCCGGCAGTTCGCCCCGCGTATCAACTCAACGGCGCGCACAGAGAACATCACGCGAGACGAGTTCCCGCAGGGCTGTGACACACTCCCCGGCGCGTTTTACGTCAAGTACGAAAACGTCTCAGTCATGAACACCTTTCCCGGGTATACGTTCGAGGCTTGTATGCCTGCGAATATGAGCGCTTCGCCATGGAGGGCGACACGCAACCGGCAGGATTTCTCTGAGGTGCTCTACCTGGCGGTGAACCTCACTGGCGCGGATGGGTGGGAGCTGGTGTTGCAGGCGCCGTTAGGCACGAACTTCGCACGTATCACCGTGAACACCACCGCAGGATTCTTCGAGTTGCCGAATTACATGAACGGCGGGATCGCGGGTCCTTTGCTGGCGGATGATCCTACCGTTCGTGCACCGGGGAAGTGTGATTTGGAGTGTGAGCCGCAGACCCTTCCTCTATCTCGTCGCACCGAATCCAACACAAACTCCAACGAAGCCGTCCTCAATGTGACCCACAACCTCGACCACACCATCAACAAAGGCCCGCTCCTACAGACTGCACTCGCGCTCTTGGGATTCGGCTCCTTCATTGACGTCCGCACGCGCGAGATACAGTCCAACTCCTTCGGCATGGATAACACCAGCGCGCTGCAAATCTACCGCTCAAACCAATGCACAGGCGGGATGGTCCCCTTCCTTCCTCTCCTACGCGACCAATTCGGTCACGAACAAATCGGTAACCCGATTGACGGGTGCTCGCACCTGCTCACCCCCGACCCCGCTGACTCGGCGCAGCTCGAGATATGGTACTATGTCTCCTCCTTCGTGTTCGACAGCAAAGATGCGGAATCGTTCCCAGGGGAAAGGATCTCCAACGGTTTCTCCGCCGCTGCGTTCCTCGCAAACCAGGCGTGGATGCTCGGCGGGGTCGACGGGCAGTTGATGGTGAATTACGACTTGGGCGCGGATATGCAGGTTCCCGTTCTGTCGCTGAGGGGGATCATCGTGGTATCGATCGTACTGGGGTTGTTTTTGTTGGGGTTGTTGGGTGTAGCGCTGTACGCATGGCGGACGCCGACGTGGACGGCGACGCTCGATGCGTTTGCGATGTTGAGGATTGGTGCGGCGGTAGGTGCGCCGCTGCGCCCTGCGCATAATTCAGATGAAGCTGAAAACGAGAGGTGGTTGTTGTTCCCGAGGAATGGCGCTGCAGGTGTTGCAGCGTTGGATCAGCTGCCGGGATGGGTGGGAGATGCGTTGCATACGGAGGGTGCAGAGGCGGTGGGGCAGTTGGCGCTTGGAACAGGGAGCAAAAGTACGGGGAGGGGAGGAAGGTTAAGATACCGGTGTAATTAGGACGTTTGAGAAGGGTGGCATATATACCTTTGCTGTATTTTTATCCGAGAAGCTAATCACCGTCTGTTTCTGTATCGCAGGCTTGCTTGGAAATTTTGGATCTGTACCCTTCAGCGACGTAATGTGCGCAGACAGAGAGCAATGAAGACCCGGAGAGCGCCGTTGGTCAGTGGTCTGTCCCAGTGGGAGCTGTGAGAAATGACGATTTTCCAGAACAACCAGAAAGCTGCGCGGAAGCCCCTCCATCGAGCTGAAATCGGGACTGATGGATAGAATATATATGAACAGCTCATCCCGTCCGCTGGTCCTGCGCTGTCAGCGCGCGAGGAAGAAACTTCCGCTTGAAACCGAACGCAAAGAGAAGGGTTTAACACAATATGAGGCAAGGGACGGCGGAAAGTCTCTGGTGGAACCGGCGAAGGTCCCAAATATGCCAGCCGAGGACCCAAAGATTGAAGCAAGGGAAGAGCAAAGTTGAGCCAAACGCTGAAAGCAAGCGGCGCGGTCTGGCACCCGAACACGATCACGTTTGCCACGACGAGTGGAACGTTGATTCAGCGGAGGGTTCCAGAGACGTCCACCATTCGCAATTTTTTGCCCCTTGTGTTACTTTCGAATTGAGGCTGTCTCGTTCCATTCAACCAGAGTCGGTTACCAGACAAAGAAAGCGACAGGACTCGGAGAAGCCGCAAGTGGCGCTTGGAAAATGGAGTGAGATTTTTGCGTGAATATGGATTTGGCACAGATGTTGAATGGGCGTAAGTGGAAGGAGTAGCGTTGCCACCGAATTATCGCAGAGACGCAGAATTGACGCAGAGAATTGCTGGCTCACGGCAACTTGAAGCCGTATTTGCCCCGCCCCATGCAGCCAAGCACGGCGGCACCTATGACTGCCTTTATCGGACTAAAATACGATGCAAAGTCAATGCCATCGAATTGCATCGAGTCGGCTCGATGCAATTCAGTGCAACTCGATGTGATTCAGTGCAATGCAATGGAAATCAATGAAATTCAATGTAAACAGTAGTGCAATGTAATGCAGAGAAACCGCCAGAACATTTGCATCGAATTGCATTGAAAATCATATCAGTGCAGTTCGATGCAGATCAATTGAATTGCATCGAACTGCACTGACCCACCGATGCAATTGGATGCAAACTAATGCAAATTGAATGCAATTGCACTGAACTGCATCGAACTGCATTGCCGTTCTGCATTGAACTGCATTGCATGAGAAACTTTGGTCTCCCATATATGGATGTGCAAGTTCGGTTGCCGCTATCCACCATTTGCGCGTAACCTTAGACCAGACTGTTAGGTGTGTCAGGTCCCAGGGTCCGGCATGTGCTGCAATAACCATGTACAGAAGATCTGAAGCACAACCATTCAATAAACCTCGAAACACCGCGGTTAATACATGCTGCTCCTCCTCCTCCGGGGATATATCATGGATTTCATTAATGGCTCTAAATTTGACCTATAAACCGAGGGAATTTATATGCTCCCGACGCTTGAAATTGATGTATGCAAGCCCTTGTATACTCTGTTCTTCTCCTCAAGAGTGAGTATTCTCTCTGCTTAACGTACGAATCGGGGCGGAGCTAATCCCCGAGAAGTCTGAGTTCCGTCTCAACTTTGTGGCTATTGGTGCATAGGGTAGCAATGGCCATTGTGGAGTTCTCATTAGAAAGAAATATCAGGCTTGAGATCAGAACAAAAATTCAGACTTGACTTGAACTGAAATGAAAATCGAACCGTGGGAACTTTCGAGGTTTGCATGATTTTGCTCTACAGTTAGTACATGATTGAAAGTAAGATTTATATGAATTTGACCCAAAAAGTGCCCTCAAGATCGCCCGTTAGCATCAAACGAAGTGCATCAATGCAAATCAATGCAGTATTGATGCAGTTCCTTGTTGGAAACGTTGATGCAAAGTTGGATGCAGTGCAGTGCACTGTAGTGCAACAGATCAAACTCCTGGTTGAAGATGAAGTGCATTGAAATGCATTGCAGTGCATTGCATTGCATCGAGTTGCACCGGGGACTGCATCGAGTTGCATTACATTGCATTGAACTGCATCAATGTGCATCGAATTGCACTGAAAAAAATGAATTGCATCCAATGACATCCAATGACATCGTATTTTAGTCCGATAAACACCGTCATAGGCACCGCCACACGGTATCTTTCTCTCATACGTCCATCCCGCCCACCTCCTCGCCCAATCCCCCGCTCCAAATTGCGCTTCACCAGGCTCATATACCACACCCCATTGGCCTCCGAGCTTCCTGGACTAGGTTTAGGCCATTTGACTAGGAAAATCGGGTTACGATATCGAGTGGTACGTGCTCGGGAATTCGGTATATTCAGGGTTACTCATTGGGCGCTAGGGTCTACTGGCATTGAGACGAGACGAGGTTTATTAGGTTAGTAGGCTGCTTGCACAGCGCTCGGATCGCCTCGCTGACTGGCTTCCCATCTCCGTCTTTCTCCTGGTTTCCACTTTACCCTCGGCGTCCATTTCTCCTTCCACATCGACGGAATACACCCTTTGCGATCTCAGCAACTTGTTTTCATCACTCCAGACGCAGGGAATCCCGATTCCGAGTGACACCCACTAGTGGTGGGTCCCTCCATTTGACGGCGTATTGATATTGATTCTTTCTTCGTAGCTATACAACTACTGCAGCGACTACGACACGCCCTCGGAGTCGATACGCCCGCGCGCCCTCCGATGGTAAATGCAGCCCGCCACTCATGGACAACAACGACATGCATCAGGGATAGGACTGGGGACTGGCACTGGCCCCCCGGCGCCAGCGCCGCAGCGAAGGAGCCTGCTGGGGAGCACGCGGACGGAGAAGCAGCAGAAGCAGACGCAGTATGGCGCCACTGGGAGCGGCGTCCACGCAGGGAATGGCGCTGTGGATGGGATAGGGATGGAGAGGAACGGCGTGGTGATAGGGCCGACCCCAGGAGCGAGCGGCTCGACGTCGGCGTCGACGGTGCCGCAGAAGCGCAAGCTGGGGATGGGGATCGGCCATGGGAATCCGCAGGGGGGCAATAAGGCGCGCCGGGAGGATGACGGGCGGCGGCGGGAGCGGGAGGGCGATGCGCTTGGGATTTCGGGCAAGCCGCATTCGCGTGCGGGCGGTGCTAGTAGTCACGGTGTCGGCGTCGGTCGAAGCGCCGGCACAAACGGCGGCGGCGCCAACGCCGACTCGGGCGACGAAATCCGCTGTCGATGTGGCTCCTCGCTCGACGACGGCTTTTCCATCGCGTGCGACGTGTGTGGGCGCTGGTGCCATGCGGCGTGTTTTGGAATTGCGAAGGAGAGCGTGCCAGAGGAGTGGAGGTGCTGGGTGTGTGCGCCTGGCAGTCATCTTGGTGCGTGCGATTTCTTTTGTTTTCGTTCTATCCTTTGCGAGAGCGGGTCGGCGTCGTGTCGACGTCTGGACTTGCTTGGGAATGTCGTCCTTGTACGGGAGTACTGCTTCCCTTCCTCGGACGGGTAGTCCTCTTGTCCTTATCTGCCTCCTTCTCCTTGACGCCGTTCCATGCTGGGCGTCGTTATCGCAGTTGCACTCGATGTCATCTTTGGCCCCCTCCTCCTGCGCGCCTTCGTGTCTCATTGTTGATACCCTACCTATCGGGCACTCGCCCGATTTTATCCGTTTCTTACTTTCTTTTGTGCTACTGGATTCGACCACACACTGTCATGTCTTTGCGCGGACGTCGTGCTTCCTTTTACTCCGAGGAGCAAGTGGACGTCCTCATCATGAGGCCGACCTCAAATCCTTTTCCCGGACCTCGAGCGTCCTAGCCCGTTTGTTTTTTGCTCTTCCTTGCTATTCGTCTAATCGGCGGGTTAATTTTGGCTCGTTATCTTCTCTCACTTGCACCCTCTCACCCGTTTGAAAAGCACTTACATTTTCTTACTCTAGACCTCCCTCCGCTCCCCAACGCAACGGCAACGAATAACCGCCGACGCCGCGCCAGCATCTCGGCTCGCCGCGCCAGCACCGTCGACCCCGCGCCCGCCGCCGCCAACGGTACCAACAACGCCAGCGACGCCGCTGCCGAGGAGCAACTCATGGAGGATGAGCGCATGCAATACGTGCTCATCGAGGACGACATCGTCCCGCACGCCAACACGCAGCGCAAATTGCGCGCGTACGCGGCGACGTGGAGGGGCGTGTCGGCGCTGTCGTCTGCGCCGGCGGAGACGCCGTCTTCGGGGTTGGGGAACGGCGCTGGGCTTGGGCTTGGGCACGGACACGGGCAGGGTCACACGCCGTTCGTCTTCCCCGCGCCGCCGGCTGCGCACCCGACGCTGCTGCAGCCCATCGTCCCCTCCCCCGCCCACTCCTCGTTGTCTTGTGTATACCCGTCCGGCGCGCCCGCCACCACCACCTCCACCACCACCGCCGCATCCTTCCTCCCCCCGAGCTTTGCGCTGCACACCGCCTCCCCCGCGGCGCCGCGTACCCTCCTCGCGCGCTACCCCTCCACCATCACGCCCTCTTCCGTCTACCTCGCCGCGCCGACGAACGGCTACGCGCACGCGGGGCTGCCGAAGCGCTTCGTCCACCTCGTGGGCCCGCCGCTGGATGTGGCGCTGGATGCGCGGGGGAGCGGCGGGCGGGGGCGGTGGGTGCGCAGTGGGTGCTGGCCGAATGCGGAGGTACGCGCGTTTGTGTGTCCGGGAGAGGGTGGGCGGCGGCAGGCGCGACGAAAAGGGTTGGGAGAGGCGGGACCCGCCGTTAGGGGAAAGGAGGGAGGCGGGGAGGGCGGTGAAGGAGAAGGGGAAGAAGAGTGCAAGACGCACTTTGGGATATTCGTGACGAGGGCGTTGAAGGAGGGGAGGAGATTGTGGTCGGGTGGGAGTGGGACGATGCGAATGCGGTGCATCGCGTTAGGGAGGTTGCGGGGGTTAATGGGCTTGGGTGCGTATACTTCATTTTATTTGTTTGGACTTTTCTTCGTCTCTGCCGTCCTCCCCTTTTTTTCTACATCTATCTATTCGTCTACCTTCACGGTCGATCTTCTCGCACTACTTTCGACATTAATCTTCTACCCTCCACCTCTTCTCCTTCACGCCTGTTCGCACTTTGTTTTCTGCTCTTTCACGGATCGTACGATTATCTCTCTGGCTTGTTCTTGCTTTATCCGTACACTTTATGCGCGTCTATTCTCCTGCGTTAAATACCTCTTAGCCTATGTACTGCTTGACTTTGCCCTCCACGTATATTACTCCACTTCTCCATTTCCTCCCCTTCTATTCTTCCCTGTCGTCTCTTCCACGTCTCAATTTACTGACTTATCTTTTCCCCCAGAATACCCAGCGCGCCAACGCCCGCGCAACGACACCTCATCGCGCAACTCGCGAATATCCTCCACACGCTCGGCAGCTCGGAGTGCGCATGCACACCCGCGTCGTCCTCGATATCCACACCGGCTGCGCCTGCCCCGCCGTCGCTTCCACCACCGTCGACGCGCCCGCCTGTCTCAAAGGGACGGAGGACTACACCTGGGAGCGAGAGGGAGCGCGGGTCTGTCGCTGCCGCTATTGAGAAACGCGCGGCGTCTGCGCAGGCGGACCGGCAGGAGGAGGAGGAGGGCGAGGGCGAGGAGCACGGCGTCTCCGAGGCAGACCGCGCGTGCGTTATCCGCGCCATCGAGGATGTGGTCTCCCCCCCCGGTGCCGTCGTCTAGGGCCGGACACGGCCATGGACACACCGACGACGAACAGATGGATGTCGATATCGAGGGCGAGGACGGGCTGCGGGTGCACCACGGCTCGTCTTCGTCCTCGTCCGTCGCCTCGTTACCCACACCGCGCTTGGGCGGCGCCTCTTCGCTCGCGCTAGCCGCCGTCATCCGCCGCGCGTCGTTATCGCCCGCGGCGCCATCAACGTCAGCCCTCCACCCACACGCCGCCGCCGCCACCTCATCGTCGTCCTCCTCCTCGGCATCTGCGTCGACGAGCAGGCCCACCAGCCCTGGACGCACACGCAAACGGCTCGCGGGCCCGGGCGTCCCGCCGCCGAGTCCAGAAGCGCCGGACCCGCGGTGGGGCCCGCTCATTGGCGCGGCGCGCGGGGTGCCGGCGGTGGAGAGCGTGCAATGGAGTGGGGGGTGGGCGGGGGTGGTGCTCGATCGGCCGCTTGGGACGTCTTTTGCGTCAGGCGCGGGGAGGAGGGTGGTGTACGGGCCGTTTGCGGCGGAGGGATTGGGATATGCGGGTGAGGGAGGGGAGTACGGCGGCGGGGATGGGTATGCGTACGGCTATGCGAGCGGGAGCGGGGGGTATGCGGACGCCAGCGCCAGCACGTGTAGGGCGGGTGCGAGTGCGAGCAAAGATTATGCTGTACTGGAGCGCGCGGGCGGCTGGGACGTCGTGCCCGATGCGTCGTACACCACTAGCTCATCGTCGTACGTGGCCAAGGCGAACTCGTCGGCGCGGCATGCGTGGGATGAGATGGAGGAGGATATAGATGTGGACGTCGTGGGCGATGCGGAGGTCGGAGGTGTGTATCTTACCTTATTCCTTACTCCGTTCTCCCTCTGTTACTGCGCCTTTCGCTGGTAATTTAACAGAAACACCTCCGCGCGAGCGCGAGCGAGTGGAGGAGCAGCGGGTTCAGGAGGAGGCGCAAGCGGTGAAGGAGCGGCGCTGCGGACCGCACCCCGCCGACCGCGCAGCAGACCCCGACGCCACTCCCCCGCAGCCACGACGCTTTACGTCACCCATCTCCACGTGGACGACGCTGAATTCCGGAAGGATTTCACTGTTCCACTTCCCCCTCCGTGCGCTGCAGCCGCAGTCGGGTATGGCTGCGTTGCGTCACTCGACGCATTCGCCGCCTGCACGTCTCCAAGCTCGCCGCGCGTTCTCGGGCGGGATTTCCCTCATCCGCGTATGCTTCCTCCACCCCGTTCCCACTCTCGTTACCTCTATCATGGGCGGCTTCCGCCGCGCGTACTTTCGACGCCGCCATAGACATTATTTTATTCTTTTGCGAATAATTGGGCTGATTTCCTTTTTAGGCAATCCATAAGCGGCGGCTCGAAATTGAGGCGATACCGCTATGGATGACGCTGCGGTAGAGAAGCGTACGCGCCTTTGTATCATGCGCACAGTGAGGTTCCCCATCACCAAACAAATTTTCTGACGCCGAGTTCCGTGTTTGCGCTCCTGCCCAGACGCGCGGCAGTGCAGATGGGGTGCAGACGCTACTTTGTCCCGAAAGTGTTCACATGAGGTTTAGAAGGTAAAGAGCGAGAAATTACAGGAGATCCTGAAAATAATGGCAAACACCGAATTTTTTTTCGGCCGATTCCCAAAAAGGAAATCGTCCTCTAGGCCTTCATTTTGCGTCCGCTTCGGTCTCTTCTTGGTCTTTGGATCCTTGAACACTCAAGTGCGACCAATCCAAGCTATCCTCGAACACAGAGGTGTCTTTCAGCCTGCTTTTACGCAGACGGCGGCAAATAACTAGGGCTGACTAGGGTGACGTGGCGTAGTCTGGCGTGTCGAGACTCGGCGCAGTGAGGAGGATGCGACACTGCGCTCAAGAGCACGCCCAGCAGTCAATAACACATGCGGGTCTCAACCTTTCCTTTCAGTCGACTCGTATGAATTGATATGACGCTGCAGAATAGGACGGCGGGCCCATTCGGGGAGCGTGCGAGGTGCATCGCTGCGCTGGGATGCTACAAGGTGTGTTAGCCCACACTACCCCTTCGCCCCCTGCTCACCGCCAACGCTGCGTGCTGGCACCGACGCCAGTTGGCCTCGCCGGGAAACACCACAGCTCTGCACGCGCCGTCGCGTCCTCCTGCGTACTCCCACTGGCATTCAAGTTCCGTGCATCGAGACTGCTCCTCCTCCTACATCGTTCTACGTTCCCCAGCGCTCGTCGGCATCACAACCATCCCAGTGTGATCTCCCTTTGGCGCGCATGGTATTGCGCAGTCGGTTGAGCTCGTGATGGCAGTTGCTCGTCTATGTTGTCTTCGAGCAGGCCGCACCTGTTCTTTAGCTCGTCCTCGGGCTCCGTGGTGTGGTCAGCGAGGAGGGTGTAAGCGGATGAGTCGGCCGCGCCGCGGCGGAGCTCACATACTTCGCAGTTGCACTCCTCGAGCTTCTCCAGCTGCGCTCGGGGCTGCTGCTACCCTCCATTTACCATAGCATCTACAGGCCTTATTGAGGCTATTTCTACGGCAGGAAATGTTAGACAGGGTAGCAAACATTATGAAATCGTGTGAAGTGAACGACTCGGAAATGACTGTACCGCGAATTCAAACTTTTGGGAAAACAATTTACAACTTAGCGTGAGCAAGAAAGGTCTACACATGGCATACATTACCAGAAAACATCCTCCGAAGTCGTCCTGAGGTGCGCGAAGGCGGGCGAGAGAGAACTGAAGGCATTTCCTTTTTGGGAATCTGCGGAAAAAAAAAAAACGGTGTTTGCCATTATTTTCAGGATCTCCTGTAATTGCATATCGCGTGGCGACTGGCGAGTTTGCATTAGTTAAGGATTTCAGCAGGTGGGTTAGTCGAAACGGTGGGGAGGCGAGGGAGCTAGGAGGTTGGTTAGACGCCGCGGATTATGTCATTGTGAAGGTGGGCCATTGATCCGGCCGCCACCCAACTCAGTTTCTTCGAAGATCATGCAGGATCCTGGAAATTGACATTTCTTCGATCGTCCAATCCCTTGGCCATTACTTTAAAACCCGCTGACCTGACTTGTAGGATATAGAACTTGGGCAGAGCTTTTGCCCCTCAATATCGACTTCCTGGCATCAAGATCGTTCCATTGCCCTCCAAAAGTTCCATTTTGGGGGCCTTACGGTCCTTTACCTCACACGCATTGCTACGTTGATGCCATGGTGTACGCGCCTATCTCAACAACCTTACCACCGGCGTCCAGAATCTCCTAAGCTTGACAACGACCAGTGGTCGGTCACCTTTAACGGCGTCTTAATGGTCAAACATTCTTCCGGTTTCAACCGACCATTTAGTGACACTAGGTAAGACATATTGTACTGAGTTATTCGTGCTTGACAGCCTTTCGACCGCTCCTGCGGACATTCCCGGGGTCGGCTCGCGCAAAGTTACAGTTGAGCTTGCACGAGTAACCGAACGCAACCTCCGGCTGTCATCGTCACTTTCCTCCGTCTTCACCGCACCACGAGTTGTGCAACGTTTCTTCCCGGCGGCGGGATTGGAGGGCGGGTCATCATCGTCGCTCTCTTTCTTGGGGATGCGGGAGCCACGGCGCTTTTTACTCGTAGAGGGAGCATCGGCCTCGCCGCTCGTCTCGCCGCGCGCTTCGATGAGAAGGCGGGCAAAATTGGTGGCGCCAAAACCGACACGCAGCTGGCCTGCGGGCCGCGAAAATTCGTCCTCGATAACCAAGGGGCGCAGTGGTGCCTGCGCTGGCGCCGCCGCCAGTTGCGCCGGAAAATTGATCGAAAACGAGATGAGGCCTCGTTTACCGTAAAGGTAGATATGCGGCGTATATACAGTTGTCGAAACCACAGTCTTTGATCAGTATTGCAACAGAATGCGATACACTTAGTGATCCGGGTAACAGCCGGTGATGCAATCGCAAATCAAGTGATGCGCAGTGACGCGTACTCGGGACGAGCTCCAGGACCCCGGGCACTACCCGCTGCCACCAACATCGCCCTCATCGCCGCCGACATCGAGCTCATATCCAAGCGTTGTTTGACTCGGTGCGCACCTCTCGGTACAACATAACAAGGTACGAGTTTTTTCTGTAGCGTCTGTTTAGAAGAGACTAACCTCCTTCTTTAGCTTCAGAGCCCACTGAAGTTCCGACGCCCATGTGACTTTGTCACCCGCGTAGCGCTTCTGAAGGGAGCGGAAGCCTTGTGGGCTTCAAATTCTAGGTGCGTGTATTCATTTTCACCTTGCCTCATTATTTTCTGCTCAATCGGCACCGCAACCCTTCACCAAGCGTTCAGTACTAACTTGCGCGGGACGTTATTACCCCCTGGTAAGTCACGGTTTAATTTCTTTGCGCGCGGGCTAAATTTGTCACAGGTTATGACGTTCAGAATGTACATTTATTATTTCGCGCTCAAAGTTGATGCGCGCGCATACAAACACAATTCGCGCATATAGAATAGGTAATGTCGCAAGTCTTTAGCTTTTGACTTCTGGCTGTCAGGGGCATTCTTCCGAGCCATATGGCCACCATCACTATGGAGCCATCTTAGGATACTGGTCAACTTAAGATAGGATGAAAACCGTCGTTCAACCTATGCCGGGCTGCTTGTAGGTTGATTTCATCTAACCTATAAAATAGGATGTATCATATCCTTTGGTTTTCATCCTATCGGAGTATGACATGTCGTCGTCGGGCATCTCAACCTATCACCCATATCAACCTACGCTTGGTTGAAAAATCCCGGGTGGGATAAATTCGGGGCACAAAATATTTACTTTCACCGTAAAATATGTCAGGCTGAACTGCACTTCGTTTTCTTCTCACATGGGTTGCCTTGCATTTCAGAACGACGATGAAAGGGGGAGGTAGGGCTCCAACCGTTTATTTACCGTTTACAGATCTCGGTAAATTAAACGGAAACGGTACATAAACGGTTTACAACCGTTTAAAACCGTTTTAAATGGTAAGCTTGTGGGAACTTTCTTTCTAGTTCGTGGGGTGAACTAAGTCCCAGTATGCAGTGTCTGAGGGTTTATTATCTACGGGACACAAACACTCCCAATCCCTCAGTCGGAACCGGATCACACTATTTAGTGGACCAACACAATTCGGACCGAAAAGTTGTGGAAGTTTCCTGGGAGAGCTTGGACATTGAAAGGAGTGATGAGGTGCAGGAATCCAAGATGCCACCCAGGCAAAGTGAAACATAATATTTCTTCAAGACTAAAACTGCGGCAGCAGCGGCATGGCATTTAAATTCAAGCTCCGCTCCGTTGCCGCAGGTTGCCGCCCGGGTCCCACGGCTAGAACATGTTTCCAAGTCATGCATGAATTGGTTAGGATTGAATACTGGTGAAATTGAACCTCTAAACACCCACATGAATGTGAGAACTGCCCCCTATCACTCTGAAAATTACCTGCTGGCCGATGACCGTTTACCGTTTATTTACCGTTTACTTACCGTTTGCAGCTATCCGTAAACTAAACGGTAAATTTAAACGGTTAAACGGTAAATAAACGGAAGAAAACAGAAACGGTTGGAGCCCTAGGGGGAGGTCTCGATGAGCCATCAAACTCCGACACACGTGCATGTTGATATCGATCGCGTAATCGATCGCCATCGCACTTCTTCTTCTCTCCCACCTCTTCCTCCGTTCGCCCTGCAAGCGCTTCTCCTTTCGCCCTGCAACTGCTCCAAGTCCCTAGAAAGCTCAGACTCTGCTTAGCGCAAACGGGCCTCAAGAATTCTTTCAAGTGTCAATGGGCCACAAGAACTGCCGCGTGTACAGCTCAATCGCTAGTTGCTCGTCTGCATCGCTTGATGGAATGCTGGGCTGCTTTGTGCTCTCACTATGTCTACCCTCAAACACAATACCTCTTTTCTCTGGATCCAGCTCAAGCTTCATAACGTAGGACTACGAGTCGGTCGAGGGCGAAAGGGTACATTGCGGGAGGACAAGTGGGAATGTGCAGGGACAGCAAGAGCGCGTAATGAACGGGGAAGACACGTTTGGTATGTTCCTATCGCTGCCAGCCGTTTCGTCCGTAACTAATTCCTTATTCCGCCCTATCCCGGATCCGCCTCGTCGACGGATTATCGTTAGATGGAGATCGTAGGCCTGGCGATGGCGTCAAGTGCTCGAAGGAGACGCCCGCGAGCTGCCCCGTTGGTGGTGGATGAGGGAAGTGGAAGCGCGGTGTATGTGCGCACGCGGTCACGCACAGCGCGCGTTGTATTCAGACCTTGTAATATATCACCACATCTAATATATTTTTGCTGTTGTTTCAACCAAGAGATGTGTAGTATTGCAGAGCTAATAGGGTTGCCTGAATCAAACTACGCTAGGTTGAAAGTCATCCATAAAAGCCGAGGAGACGATAGGTTGTTTTTGACGATTTTAGAGGGGTATGTTACCTATTCGGGCTAACCTATGAGCAGCCGATATCTAACCAAAGGTCGCTGAAAATCATCCTAGCACATGCTGAACTCCCCTATATGTTTGGTTGAACCACTAGGTTGAATTTCATCCTGCCCGGCCGTCCCAGAGCATGAACAGCCTTGAAACGTCTCTAGCGCCCATTACCCAACGAATTACTAGGTCCTTCATCCCAGTTAACTGTGTACTCGAATCTAAATCTAGGTGAGTCAGCTTTATTCGAATCCTACTGGCCAAAGCAAACGAAGTACAAGTGATCGCGTTGAAGCATCTGGCTATGAGAGTCTATGTTCGAACTTCTGACTCAATTTTTCTCTGCTACTAGAAATTTGACTACGTTGCTTCAATTTCGTTGTTAGGCTTCAAGGTTGAAGGGTTGGGATTTTTGTGCGCGTCCACAGACTCGATCTAGGGGTCTTAATATTTTACTGACCTTGTATGACGTTCACTTTGTACATTTATTATTTCGCACATAGAGTTGAATTTTCACATGGTTTCGCGCATAGAGTGAGTAAATTTTGCGCTCAAAGTTGATGCGCGCACACAGTAAGTAATTTCTGAGTTTTCCAATCTTTGATTTCCGACTGTACAAGCCATTTTTCTAAGCCAACCGCCGTACCACTAAACTGTCTCCAGGAGAGTCAAGTTGAGAAAATCAGCTGAAAATTTGCTGAAAATGGAATTCCACCGTCGAATTGAGCTATAAAGCCGGCTAACGCGTCCACTTCCCCCCAGCAACACCTGTTACTTTCAAAAAGTCAATGAGACACGTCAGCAAGACATTTATGGTGTGGGGAGGGATTGGAGGGAAGAGAATGGCAGCCCGGCCCGGCGGTTAGCCGGACCGAGTTTGATCGCATCACACAGCCCCAATTCGACGGGGTTAGCTTTACCATCACACAGCCACCCGTAAAGCTAACACCGTCGAATTACAGATACTGGCCCGCTCGTGCTGTGAGATGCAAAAAATGCTGGTAATTCTATTTCAACCTCATTAACTACTTCTATGTCCAGATATTCTCCCCGCTGTAGTCATTAAGTACGAGATTGATTTCCCGGCTCATTCTTTTGTACTTCACTCTCCTGGAGACGTTTCAAGGCTGTTCATGGTGGCCATATGGCTCGGAAGAATGCCCCTGACAGCCAGAAGTCAAAAGCTAAAGACTTGCAAAATTACCTATTCTATATGCGCGGTGTGTTTGTATGCGCGCGCATCAACTTTGAGCGCGAAATAAATGTACATTCTGAACGTCATAACCTTGCCCTCCTTCCACGATTTACTGGTTTCTTTATGCGATTGGACTTTTGACTTCAATTAAATCACAGGTAAGCCAGTTTTCATTTGAAGCTGGGTGTCGTTCGAATTCTAACTCGGCTTTTTTTTCTCCCGTTAACCTTATCCGCGCTGCACTTCGAATTACTTACGATCCGGTTGCTGGGCTTCAAGATTGAGGGGTTGGATTATTTCTATGGCTCTAGATCTATTGCGCCGACTTTATTACAGAAGCTATGGAACTCTGACTTCGAGCTGGGACCTATGGGTAGTTGATTTTGGTTCATGGTGTGTCCGATCTATGCGGCTACATATCTCACCTTCATACTAACTCGACTGCCAGCTCACTTGGCCCTTAGTTCTCTCGGCACTAGCCTGGATTCAAAGTCAATGGACACTGAGGTCTCTTCTTCGAATTAATCACCAACTCACCAACTCGACCAACTCGACTGACTTCGACCTAAAAATTAACTTGAAGCATCGGCAAACCCTTGAGCCAACAGCGCTTGAACCCACGCTCCTCAGCACTATGGCCTTGTATCATAAATTCAGGTTCGTCTCGTTCCTACAAGTTTTAATCTGAACTGGTTGAACTGACTGCTTTACATCCAACTCAGGTGGACCTTCTTCGACGTCAAGGTCTCATATTACCAGAATTATAGTCGTAGGACTCTTTATACAGTCTGTCGGACATTTACTGACATTCATTTATGTCAGACTACGTTGCGTCTGGAACCCAACTGGAACCGCTCATTGAATACCAAAATTATGACCGTACAAATATTGGTGCGTGCCTTCTAGATCCTTCACTCGGCTTTGAACAGGAATTAAGATTGCCTCAAGTTACAGTCTACACGTCATTCAACCCATAGGGTTTGAGTCATGTTCTTCAACGTCTAACATTCAGCCTAACTCACCTTCGATTAGGTTCAACCCTTTCAAATCGAGCTTAAGCAGGCCGAGACTACTACATGTGTCTGTGTCACCTATGTACACATTCTCGCTATTGAGTCTTCATTCAGCTTTTTTTCTAGCCTTTGAATGAAGCATTTCACGGGACTACGACTAGGCGCCGCAACGTCGAATCTATGCATCTCTGGCCGGAGGTGTGCACTCTTAATTTTTCCAATTGTCCTTCCTTCAACTGCATAAGTTTCAAGTCTCCTCACCGATTTTCAAACGAGTCCAGTTCTCGAACACCGAGCTTATGCCTTAAATTGAACTAGGTGCGTCCCCGCCTTCCCTGTTTTACCTTCCATCAGATTTCTAAAGACGGTCTTCAACACGCTGCAGACTGAGACTATGCACCCACCCCTCGAGGCAAGTATGCTCCTTCATGTTTTTTACGCGTGCTTCGTTCAACTGACTTGATCTTCAGGTTTCCCCCACCTGCCTTCAATTCAATTCAAACTAGTCCGGTCCTGCGACACCGAATCCAAGCTTGCTTTAATTGAACCATTCATTCATTCATCAATCATGGCTTGGTATGGCTAAGACAGTTGAATTGAACCAGGTAAGTATGCATGTCCTCGTCCTTTTGAATCATTTTCTGCCATCGGTACTTACTTTGGGGTACTGAAACTCGGTTGGACGAAACTATGGTTGAATGATACCTCGAGGTATGTTCGCTTCGTGTTTTTTCTTCTTTTTTTCATGCTTCATTCGATTGACCTGAGCTGCAAACCTTTCAAATGAGTCAGAGTGTTGAATCGGAGTGCGACATATACATCGAAGGTAAGTATGTCCCTTCACTCTGATTTTTTTCCTCCGCCCCTCCGCTTCAACTGATTTGATCTTCTTCAAGTCTTCCTCACCCACTTTCAAACCAGTCGAGTTCTGGAACGCGGAATTCATGCATGACTTGAATCAGGTGCCTCTCCTCATTCATTTAATCTATGCCGCATGATCATCATTACCTTGCAGATCTTTGACCGAGGAGTCTGCGCTGAAGCCCAGCACGCCGAGATCATGCATCTGATGGAGGTAGGTATGTTCTCTTCCTCATTCATTCATTCAACTCAACAATTCCTTCTTCAGAAACAACTGTGTACTCAAGTTCTCGCACAGGGAACATATCCTCTGATGAAATCATTGAATCAGGTATGTACTACGTTGTGGGCCTTCGTTTGAGGATGTGCTTCGATACTGTAAGCCGGCTGTTCATCCTGCATGAACTTCAAACTCGTTCTTACCTTCCTTGATATAGTTTTCCTCAGCAAATGTAGAATCGAACATCCCGCCTTCGCAAATCCAGCGTCCCAAGTTGTGCCCAAAACAAATTCCCCCGAGTCAGTGTTCCCTGAATTTAATTTAATTACCAGGACGTATACTTGCGTAGCAAACGTCCCAGTCTGCCTGCGAGGGAAGGAAGGCAAATTTCGGATCGTCGAGTTCATTGCATATTAGGAGGTATGCACCCGCCGTTCATTTTCCCTGGAATTGGATTAGAGTTTGACTTACTTTCGCAGCTTGAATCGAAACGAACCGCTACTCAATTTGACCGCGACATTCTTCAAGTTCCGAAGTATGGCCCTGATAAGCCTCCATCCAATTCCATCTCGTCGTAATCTCCTTTTTACTAACGAAAATCCCAGGTAGTTTGGAACGGTGATATATTCAAAGATACTTGTGTTTGAGGGCCATTGCTGGCACATGGCAGTACAAGTCTGGCCTTCGGCCTTTTGTGTTTACTATTACTACATATAACATGTAGGGCCTCAGGTGGAGTGGTTCATCGTCATTTCGCAGTACAGAAACTTAGGCCTGAGCACCATTGCTGTACATCCACCACATCGGTTGAATGTTAATCCATCGCGGTTTTAATTTACCTATTGAACCCATGACCCGAGGTTATTGGAAGGAGTGCAAACGAAGCCGAGAAACGGATATTGTAGCCCTTAAAAAACATCACACGAAAAAGGTTTCTGCCCACTCAGATTGTGTGCCATGACCCCACTGATTTTCTTACAACCCGGAGTTTGTTGCAGTATGTTTGGTCGGCATGTTGAGAAAGTTTGGGCACGTTGCACAGGTAGGCTGGTAAATGAGTGAAAAGTGAATGGAGAGGGTGATTCTAAACATGAAGAAGAGGGTTTATGCCCACTTAGATTGTGTGCCATGACCCCACTGATTTTCTTACAACCCAGAGTTTGTTGCAGTATGTTTGGTTGGCTGGTTGAAAAAGTTCGGGCAAGGTGCACAGGTTAGCTGGTAAATGAGTGAAAGGTAAATGCATAGGGTGATTCTAAACATACAAAGGGTGGCCTATGATGACTCAAATAGTGTGCCATGACCCTGCTAACTTTCCTACAACCCGGAGTTTGTTGCAGTATATGTAGTTGGCAGTTTGAAAATTTTTGGCCAAGGTGCACAGGTTAGCTGGTAAATGAGTGAAAAGTGAATGCACAGGGTGATTCCACACATGAAAAGGACAATTTTCCCTACTCAGATTGTGTGCCATGACCCAGCTAATTCCTCTAGAACCCGGAGTTTGTTGCAGTATATTTGCTTGGCATGTTGAAAAAGTTCAGCCAAGGCGCACATATTAGCTGTTAAATGAGTGAAAAGCGAAAGCATACATTGATTCTATACCTGAAAAGAGTTGGACATTCAATGATCTGGAAATAAAACGATCAAAGGCAATGGACGAAAGGATGGATATGAAGGGTGAAGGACAATGTGTCCCAATCAAGGATTGTTCGCATCGTTATATCCCATCTGATAGCACTGTTCGCATGATGTCGGATCTATTTCCATGGCCGACGGGTTCAAGATAATTAAGTTGAGAACACGTGAAGATGAGTAAAAAGAGGTAAGGTAAGCAGCAATCAAATTACCTTAAAAGTAAAGTGTTCCAACACGAAAAGCATACGTCATTTCAGAAAATACAGGTCCACTGGCTCGGAAACCGTGGGTAAATAACAAGTCTAAAAATAAATTTTATAGACTTGTAACAGGGCTGTGTGCCTACGCTTGAGAGGAACGACGGCGCGGGATGCGAACGCACGGCGGCGGTGCGGGGTAGTGGATGGGGAATGTGTCTGTGTGGCGGGACACATTCGAGCTTTCTTAGCTTGCTGACGCTTGAATGCGGCGGTGTGTGGGCGCAGACAGAAGGGATGGATTATTAGCTAGCTATTACTTGTCTGTACATGGGCCCTCTGAACTACTGGGCAAGTCCTTCGTGCTCCCCTCCTTCCTTGATGTTCCGTTAACGAGGCTAATTGGAGTCAGTAGGAGTTTGGGAGGAGAAAGGGTGTGGACACACTTCGAGGCGGCGGTGTGCACTGCATAGTGTACAGTCCTACCCGTAGAGTAGGCTGCTTTGCACCCGCAGACAGGCGTCGACCGGGCAAAGAGTTGGCGAGCTGGTCTGTGATTGCTGACATTTCTTCTGCGCTGACTTTGAGCGTGGGACGCGAGTGCTATGATGGAGTTGGGGAGGGATGGGTGGTACATCTGTGTGCAGGTACGAGTGGGCGCGCAGTGGTATGAAGAATTTGGGGGACAGGGAATGGATGTGGGCGCGGCGTTGCGGGCTGGTGTGCGCGGACCCCGACGATTCATTCTTGCGGGTCCTTGGTGTTCCCGGTGTCCACCTCACCTTCGTCACTTCGTTACTTCGCGTAAGTTGACGGATCTTCGTGACTTTGATGAGAATTTGGGAATCTTCGTGACATTGGCATATTCCTGCGAAAGTTCGTGAGTTGTTTGTTGCACGGCTGCTCTGCATCACGAAGTGATGGGTATCAGCATTGTGCCGAGCATGGCTGGTTAGGTTTGGGTTAGGTGGTTAGGGGTTTGGGTTAGTCGGTTAGCTGGTTAGAAGTTTGGGTTAGGTGGTTAGGGTGGTTAGAGGTTAGTGGTTAGGGTTCTGGTTAAAGGTTAGCGTTAGGTAAGGTATCTATATGAAAAAACCTGCCCGGCCTTATGCTAAAGGAACAATGATGGCCGGTGCTTCCGGGTTTTTGAACGTGCCTAGGGTGTGCCGAGTTAGGTGACGAACTTCCCTAAAAACATGCCAATGTGACGAACATTCACAGATTCTCATCAAAGTCACGAAGATCCGCGAACTTACGCGAAGTAACGAAGTGACGAAGGTCAGGTATACTCTGTTCCCGCGACGTGGCATTGGCATACGGCATTGACATGGAGAGAGAGGGTGATCGTAGCGGCGGGACTCCGACGCAGGAGAAGGTAGAGGAGGAGGGAATATCATATCTATGCATAGATAACTTGTACCATGGTGTTTCAACCCCAGCACACGGACACGAATACACACCGTAAATAGCAAAATATTTTAAAGGGTGAAAAGCCCACCTGAGTGTAGTACAATCTGAATGAAAAAACAAACCTGGGGAATGTTTTTGAATTCCCTTGTTTGATTGTATAACTGAAAGAGCAATATTCAACATCGCTTTCAAGAAATACTGAAAGGAGGATTTTCAGTGGCAACTGAAAGGAAAAATCGGTCATTCCAAGGGCTCGGAAATTCCCGGAAACCCCTTTTCCCTGCCCAGGGCTAACCACACCAAGTTCCGATCTTTCAGCGGTAATCGGTCGCAGCGATGCCCTTGGCATCGCGGGGTTGCCGCTCTCGAAAAATCGGTCATTCCAAGGGCTCGGAAATTCCCGGAAACCCCTTTTCCCTGCCCAGGGCTAACCACACCAAGTTCCGATCTTTCAGCGGTAATCGGTCGCAGCGATGCCCTTGGCATCGCGGGGTTGCCGCTCTCTTCCTGCCACCACTTCGTTCCGGGGTTCGCCGCTTTCCCCTTGCTACCAGCAGCTGCAGTATACGGAGGATTGATTCAATATACCATCAGTAACACTTACTCTCAAGTTGTGGTCCGCACTCTTCGACAAGTCCCACATACGCATCCGGAATCCCCGCCAGTTTCCGCTTTTGCCTTGGTCAATTCTGCCTCAAGTTCGGGGGAAGGTATCCTTTCTTGCATCTCAAGTTGTTCAAGGTCAGGTACAATTAGACCCCGTGGCGTCTGACATTCATCGCTGTGTACATGGTACCTCACGCCGAATCATGATAACCCGGTTCGATTCTGGACGGGGTCCTTCGAATGGCGAGGTTATCTTTTTCAGCGGCGCTATCCATAACCAGGGTACTTATCTATCCGCTTAATCTGAGGCTATCTCAGTGTTTAAGGCACCTCACGCAGAATCATGATACCCCGGTTCGAGTCCGGACGGCATCTTGGCGCCGCTTGCCTTATTTTTTCTCCCTTTTCGGGGACCTTACACTTTCTCAGGGCTAACATACGAGGATATACCTTCCGTGGTCTACTTCTTTACCGCTCAATCTCTACTCATTGGCAGACATTTATTTGTTCGATTGGATGGACCGCATTCATTCATGCGGCGCGGATTGCCTGAGTACTTGGGTGTTCTCTCCATTTCTCATCTGACTTCGCGCTCACAAGTTCACTATCCAAAAAGACAACCCCGTGGCATTCGGTGTGCATCCGCCCCCGGCGCCCCGTCTAAAATGAGATGCCCTATCTATTTTTCCAACTAGGGCGGGGGGGGGCCTCAAAAAAAAACGAAAATTGGCACACATATAGATCTTGGTGAGAAAATGATATTCCGTCAACTAAGTTGGGGTGTGCTTCCTACATTCTCACCAAGATCTATATGTGTGGCAATTTTTTTTTTTTTTTCAGGGCCCCCCCCCCCCCCCCCCCCTCCGCCCTAGTTGGAAAATGGATAGGGTCGAGAGCATGGCGGCGCAGACTCTTCTGTGATGCAGGTCAGCAAATTGTCTCACAAGGGGTCGTGTGGAAGCAAGATATATTTGCACGAAGAAAGGCGATGCAGAGGAAAATGAAGATCAAAGAAACGGAACAGGCGAAATCAAAGAACACGATACGCACCTCGAGGAACCGTGAGCAAGGTACTATCAGTGCCACCCGTTGTGAACAATTGTGCAGTGTCAGTGCATTCGGTCTCTGTAGAAGGAATTACTGCTTAGTCGCGTTAATTTCCCTGGAGGATATCGAAGGACAAGAACACTAGAGGGGCTAATGAGGAGATGAGCATGAGAATGAGAGCGTCGTCGAAGCCACAGTCAAGGAGCAACACGTTCAAAGCGTTGGGATGGTGCCATGGTAGTCGGAAGCAAGAGGCGTTTGTGGCAGTGCTAACGGATCAAAATTGATTTCGCCGCTTGCCTCTTGCCACCACCTCGTCAACCGGTTCGTTGCAGATCTTCTCGAACACTCGCTGAATTCCTGACCTAGGGTCATGCTCGTTCTTTCTTGGTTAAAGTTCCTCTCTGCCTTCGCCCTCCGCCCAATAAACGTTTCAAAGTAACAATGTAAGTAATCGCAGTGTGAGTTGTCGAACTCGACCACTGGCATCCCAAGCCATCGCCTAGGGATCTTTTCAAACACAAATCGTCCACAAAAAGAAGCCTTCGGTCGGACTAAATAATTGAAAACCGCTGACCGGACGACGGCCATCTAATTTAAAGATGCGTTCATCCAGTTCTCGTCGTTTTCCAGCCCCGGATGACGAATCTTCTCTGCGACTTCGGGTTCTCCCATCCTCCACAGAATAACCCTCGTAGCGTTCGATACGCATCCGCATCAAACACTTGGGGCCATGCGGAAGAACTCGGTTCGACCCCGGCGGGGTCCTGAGGGCGCAGATATCACATTCATTTTCTTTTACTTACCTTCCCGCATCGACTCTCAAGTCTTCACGGGACACTCAACGACTGAGCCCTCGACCTCCAGAGGTACCCGGTTTGTCGAACCTCAGGGGAAGCACCGACCAGTCCGCGCAGACTCCCTGATTTGCTGTCCCACTCCAGGTGAATTTTATTCCCCGGCTGTAGGACATAGTATACATCCACTCTCTGCGTTGAGTCAGCGACAATAGACCTGACACTGCGCGCCTAAAGTCGTTTTCCTTCTGCCTTGCGCGCTGAACCATCTTCCAGGAATCAGACCTTGTGGCAGCTGCAGGCGGCAAGTGCGACACCTCGGCGCTGTCACTGTGTTGTCTCCGTCCGAAACCCGAGGGCTTCTGGCTTTTTTGACGCTGGCATCACACCCTTCGTGTTGATGACGAGATCCTGTCTCAGTCGAGGGAGCCGGCGGAGGCCGACGGAAAACCGTTCACGGCGACTGCAACCGTTTCAACTCCGCAATCGCGAATTCCTGCCCGGCCTGACGTCGCGTGATTCCCACAGATTTGCACATTATAAAGCCCTCGGGATTTTCAAGATTCGGCGATTCTGTTTCCGTTCCCTTTCCCTTGAGATGCTGAGCTTCACTTTTGTGCTTTTCTGTCTGGCCCTTGTGGAACAAGGGTTTTCTTCGCCCCTTTCCCATCGCGCTGACAATGCGACGACTTCCTTGACGGAGGCTGACATTCAGAGTCGTGATCTTGTCTCCATCGCAGCCTTCGCAGCGGCAGCCTACTGCGTCCGGGTGGGCTTATGGAATTGCGGAGATGCATGCGAGAAGGTGCAGAATTGATATTGTATCCGCTGGGCCGAAGTTTCTGACCAGGCGTGTTAGATTCCGGACACCCAGCTCGTGTTCACGATTGGGGATGATGCCGCTACTCCTGATGGTCAGTCCTCCTTGAAGAGGCATATAGCAGACGCGTCGTTGATCCCCTCGAGCAGTTTACGTCGCCTACTCCCAGTCCCGTAATCAGATCATCGTCGGACATGAAGGCACAGATCCCAGTCAAATTCTCTCGGTGGAGAATGACATCCATTTCTCACCTACCCCCCTGCTGACGGTTTTGAACGTCGCCGGAACGCCGGAGGGTGTGGAGGTGCACAATGGATTCCAGGTGCGCTCACTGTAACTGTTATTTGAACTTTGGGACTGATATCTTTCAGACCGCCTGGGTCCAAACAAGCACTCTTGTTCTGGGTGCTGTCAAGCAGGTCCAGGCCCAAGTTCCTGATGCCAGTGTCCTGGTTACTGGCCACAGTCTCGGGGCAGCCATCTCGCTCCTTGATGCAATCTTTCTCAAGCAGCAGCTGCCCAGCAACACCAGCATTCAGGTCGTCGGCTTCGTGCGTCATAATCTCAGGTTCCTGCGTGAATAATTTGCTGACTTCTGGCGAAACAGGGACGCCCTCGTGTGGGCAACCCCGCCTTCGCCAATTGGGTCGACAGCATGGTACGCCTTTCGATCGTACGAGGGGAGTGAATAGCGCTGAAGATAGAACCGCAGTTTGGGGCCAACAACACTTTTGTGGTTTCGCGAGACGGTTCGTGGTTAGCTTTGCAGTAAGTAGCTGTAGGCTGAACGTCCTTAGATCCCGTCCCGCACGTTCCTCTCCTCGCTCAGGGCTTCCAGCAGTAAGCCGTCCTTTCTTTGTGTCAAGATGCGCTTATGTTGTTGAGCACACAGCGCGTCGGGCGAGGTCTGGATTAAGGACAACACTACCACTCTCGCCTGCGATGGCCAAGAGAACCCCAGTGCGTGCCTCTCTCCATTTCTTTCGTTGTCGTCCTCACAGGTGCATTGTGCAGACTGCTCTGACTCGATTGGCGTCCTGGATGCGACCACAGGCATCTCCGACCACCTTGGGCCCTACTTCGGCGTCAACATGGGCCATGCCTCCTGCGCTAACCTCGCCATCACCACCGTCGTGAGCGGGACGAGGACGCTCACGACTATCGCTGCTGAGGTTACAACACCGTTCTCCACCTCGCTCAGCCTGCGTGTGACGAGTACGCCGTCGAACATCCCCATCGACACGAAGAACGGTGTGCGTGGCGGAATTGAAATGCATGCTGGCGCGGCTATGGGCGCGGTCGTGTTCAGCGCGCTTGTTGGGGCGGTGGTTTTGTTCTGAGGCTTGACGCTGAGGTTTTCCTCTTATTTCATCCGTATGTTTTATTACACAGACCCCGGATGGTGATGTACAAGCGAATTCCCCTTGTGGGCGCTCAATATTTGACTTTTAGCTGGCTTTTGGGTCGCCCCTGCCAAAATGTCGCTATGAGGTCGCCAGAAATGAGATGAGGTAAGTTTCCTGTCGTTGTTTGAATTGTAACGCATCCCACCATCCAAATTTCGATATGCAATGTCTTGGCGTCCAAGCTCAGAGAGTTACCGATCCACGAATGCTCCTGAAAATGACACACGAATGCGGAGGGCGTGAACCTGGACCACGGTAAACTCGATGATAATTTTTGGTCAACCCCACACTGCGCAATTAATATTGGTAGGCTTATCTCGCTTCAGCTCTCACAATCAGGACACACTTTAAACACCGTAGGATTGGAATTAACCACAAGATCACAAAAACCACCGAATTCGTAAAAGAAAACTACAACGTCACTGGTATCAGCTCCCCAACTCTTCGAGATCCAACCAGACTTCCTTCACACCCACTATCAAAACCAGCTAGATCGGCGAGCAGCTGATCGAGCTCGTCAAATCGTTAAAGTCGATGGGCCCGGAAAGGCCTGGAACACTGAAGAAGTTCCAGGTTCCCCCAGTGAGAACGGCCTCGCTGTCGGAAGGCGCGTTTCCGGTTCCAGTCGCGATACACCCGAAATCCCTGCGAAAGCGCGTATCTGTTAGCCCAATTGGCACTGAAGCTAAGTGTGTCCGCCTCACTGGAAGAAGGTGCAGACAAATCCACCGGGCACGACGGCGGAAGAAATCTCCTTGTTCAGGAAGCTGAGTCCCCCGGTGAGGTTGATGCAATCGTCGGAGACCACGGGGACGGTGACGCCTCCGGTTGGGCAGCTTCCGCTGCAGATCTCAATGGTCACGCTGGCCTCCTGGTGGGTTCGTTGAACCGTGAGTTATTATGCCACAAGAGTATGAGACGTTAAGCGTGGAACGCACGGGGGTTGGCGTAGCGGGAGCCGCCGCCGCGAAGGCGAGGACCGCAGCGAGAGTGCTGGCAAGGAGAGTTTTGGAATTGAACATTTCTTTGGATGGATAGATGGAGTGGTTGGGTAGTTAGCTTAGCTTGAGCGAACTGAGGGAGGTCAGTCCCTCTACCCTTCTTTTATACTGCTCAACCACTGTCTTAATAAGTGAGTACGTGCATAGATTCAATCATGGATGCATTGCATTCAATCATTCCTCATGTGGTGCGCGACATCCACAGAAGGAATCGAAAGGACCTGGCATCGATTGACGGTCTGTAGACAGGGAGCTTGTCCGCGGTCGACGGACACTCTGTTCATGGAGAAGACTTTTCCGCACAGACTCAATTTTTCGGTGCCTACAGTAGTTGATTGAACCACTCAGCAGCGCCCGCAGTTGAAAACTCTGGAGATCAATATTAAACCAAATCAATGTCCTCGGACAGAGCTGAATTTCTTGAACTTCCGGTAGTTTTTAACCCATCGGCCATCGGATGGTAACACTCATCATTGTTCTGTTGGAAATGTTGCATAACAGCACGCGGAGACGATAAAGCGCCGACAGCGCGTCCTCTGAGCGCCAGGATGCCTGTTGGATTCCCTCCCAACTTCTCAAGACCCATGGAACGCTGTGCAAAATGTTTCTTGGCGGATCATGATGCTCAAGCCGATGTAAACAATTTATTTTGGTCTGTAACTAATTACAAGAGGAATATAGACGCTGTTGGTTAGCGTATGCGTCTCACTGCTGGGAAAGGGGACTCTCCGCACATGGTGTTGAGCCAGAGGTAGTTCGAGGTCGACCTCTATTTCACCTTCGGTTCAGCTCTGAGGATACGTCTAGTAGCGAAGTCAAAATGGACACGAGAAATGGAAGGGGAGGTGTGGTGACAGCTAAATAGCGAATTGAATGGACCGTGCACAAGGAGTGATGATATGGAGAGACGGGGCACGAAAGGTCCGCTCAAAAAAAAGAAACAAATCCCCGCACAAACTCGGTTTCGCGCTGCTTAATTTTCCGGTGAGCACGGTGTTCGAGGATATGAATCTCTAAGTACTGTCTTCAAGCCGATAAGTAAGGAAGGACTGTCAGACGATGCATTTCCGAACATCGTCGCCCTGCAGAAGAAGCTTTTGAGCGCCCAACAATTGAACGATTAACCCTTCTTGGATTGTGATTTCCTTTCTCGCTTCGTCGGGATTTAGGTGCGCCGGCGGGGTCCACCTTGTACATGCAGGCAGGTGCCCCTTGAATAAAATCAGGGTAAGACGGGATAAAAGGAGTAAGGAATGTCATACGTTGGGTGCCTGCTTGTTTCCACTACACATATGTACCATACAAGAGTGCAGCGAGGCGCGGAGCGCCGACTACTTCGATTCAGATTGTGGGAATGATTTTGATCTTAGTGCGTTATACCTTGTAGAGAAGAGCTGTAAAAGCTCTTGAAACACTGTTGAAATGAAATGTGACCCGCAACAACTTGGCAACGCCCGGCCCGCCCTCGGCATCCTCGGTATCACGCAGCCGAAATAGCTTTGGCCGTGTGATCCATGGTGCCGCGCAGGTGCCGCAGTAAAGCGTGATGCTATCAGCGGAGCTCACAAGAGGCAGTGGCTAAACTTTGTAAACATCTACCCGAAGAGGTGGGTTCAGGGACGGACAATAATATTAGGCGGCCAGCCATAACAGTTCAGTTCGAACGGATGGCTGAAGAATGAAGAGGCACTAGAGTCTGTGCATGGGGGGTGTTCGCACAAATGTCCGCTGTTCCGCCGGCTCTTCTCCCGTGAGAGGTCTCACTGTGTACACAAGTACGACAACATCTGGGAAGCTACTGCTATGTCGCATGTGCAGCACTGAAGTAGCGATGTCCTCGGAAGCACACGACAGCAAGATTCCTTCATTCTTCGTATTTGTCAACTTATAAGCGCTGGCTGCTGACCAGTTGGCAGCCACAATTTTCTTCGAGAAAGCCTGAATGCTTCTGTGTGCGCTTATATTCCTTAGACCCCGTCGCGTCCTACATCTTACCTTCCCCCACTGCTGATGCTATCCGTACAAGTCGTCCTTGTCACACTGTTCTTACATGCCTCTGCTGCCTCGGCAGATGACCTCACGGTGTGTAGTCTGTTTTTCACTTGAACCGCCAGCTAATGCCTACATCCAAGCCCGGATTCCCCAATATGACCGCCTGTTCAGGCTCGATTAATCCGCCTGTGGGCTGCGTCACAATCCCCATAGCATCAGACTCATGCTTTGACTTCGTTGGGGGTGCCAGCGGCCTCAATAAGGAGGTCTCCTGGGTTCAAGTGCCTGCGGAATATGTCTGCACCTATTTCCAGTAGCTGGCCGGAATTTTGTGCCTTCTTGAATCTGACTAGATATCTCAGGAATTTCGGATGTCTCGCGGTTGAGGACGATGACCATACAATGCTACCCAACGGGACTTGGAACATGCTCAATGTGCCAACGGCATCGGGGACCCAGAACTTCAACGACCTAACCAGCTCGTTCAACTGTGTGCGTTCTGAGTGAGAATATTTTTACCTTCCCCGTTAGTCCCAATCTCACGAGGTCTTTGATCATAGCGGCGCGGCCTCAGATCTTTAGAGTTGGTCGAAAATTGTACGACAGCAAACAATAAAGTTATTCAACTACCTATCCCGTATGATACGTGCGAACCTACAGAGCTTGAGGTATCCTTATTAGTGTTGGGAAAGTTCGGTTCAACCTTTCGGTTCGAACTCGAACTGAACCGAACTGAACACAAAGTTCAGGTTCGGGTTCAGCCAAATGCCCGAACCTGAACCTGAAGTTCGGTTCAGAGTTCGCTCGGGGAGAGATTTTGCCGAACGGGTTCGAACGGGTTTGAACCGCCGAACCTAATGCCGAGATCAAGCCGATTTTTGTACAAGTTTAGAGTCCAAATGACCCAATCAACGTGTCTCTTTCACGCATACCGACCACGTCAGCAGCTAAACGCGAATAATTGCGCCCAAGTAACCGTCTATCAATTTCAGAGAGGTCCTCATTTGCTGTCATCGGCTATTCTTATCTTTGGACCCCCTTGGTCATTGTCTTCAAAATCACGATCTCGGTTGCCCCTTATCTAACTCGCGCTTGACTCGCATTTTTCGATGATTTTCGTCGTGAGCGTCAAACTCAAGCTGGACAATAAGAACAATAGGACTGCCTGATCTCCACCTTTTGAAGTCAAGTAAATGCAATGGCATCTTACTTAACTTCAAAAGGCTGCTTGAGACTCGAGAGCGGCAAGTTACCCTCGACTTCTATTTGCCATGTTAGAATCTGCCCTCGGGTGTGCTGAAAAAATCTGATGACTCTCTTCGCGATGCCGTCGACATCATCTGGTACGAAGACCGCGACAACAAGCAATCTGTCTCTAAACCTACTGCTTCATCCTCGATGAGCCTGAGGAAATCCACACTTTTTTCACTGGATCTGCTAAGTGCATAAATGGCCATATTAGTGCCAGTGAGGACTCTGCCAAGCACATGGACGCCTTGATTGCGGAGCTTGATGTAGAGCACTATGGATTTGCTGACGTGATAGATGTGGACGAAGAATATCACATGTAGTGCTGTAATTTGAACCACTGAATTCAATGAACTCTCGCTATGTTTTTGATCCTGTGTGCGTTCGAAGCTTATATATCAAATTAAGTTCCTTTCTGGATGGTAGGACGACCATGACCTCCTCAGTGTAGCAGTTTTTCGGCCGCAAAAAATAGGTTCGGTTCGGGGGTTCAAACCCCTCCGAACGCTGAACCGAACCGTCTGAACCTGAACCGGCAGTTCAGGTTCGGGGTTCAGCGAATTGCTGAACCTGAACCGAAGTTCAGGTTCAGGGTTCAGGCAAAAGTACCCCGAACCTGAACCGAACCGAACTTTCCCATCGCTAATCCTTATCCCACCGTTCTGGCGAGTTTGCCATACCTTATGTCTTATTTGAGCAAAAGTTGTGGCTTTGACACCGACTGTTAAGGCTCCGCTCCTCTTTAACGCTGAGCCCGCAAGGAATTCGTCAATCCCATGATAGTCAATATCGGAAAATATGGGCCTTCACCATGTTCGTGAGTGCGTGAGCGATCAGCTTTCGTGAGGTGTCAACCTCACATCAAATTGAGGAGATGGTGGGTTCATGGGTGTCGAGATGTTGCCCCTGATATGTTGCGATGCCGAATTGTCCTTCCGCCGGGTAGAGTGGGCGCGTCCCGGGCCGGTCATATCACTCTCTGATAGGAAAGTGCCGTCGAATTATAGATAATTGTCCGCTCCAGACAGGGCTAAAAATCCTGAAACTCACTTAAACCAATCTAGGATACTCCATGGAGGGAGGTGAGTCGAAATCCTTACGTGTGGTTAACATTTGAACTCGGGTACATCTTGTTGCACATGCCAACAGTGTTTTGACTTTGGTGCCTCAATACGAGTCAAGGCCATCACAGTAACTACTGAGATCAGGTTGAACACTGTTGTGTTTTCATCACAGCCAGGACGGCCCCGTGTTACCCAAAATATACACCAAAGATCGAACGAGAAAACAGAACGAACAAAACAGCCTACAGACAGTGTTCACGGCACAGACTGTTGAGAACAGGGAGTCAGTGTGTGCCATGCACCAAACAACCCATCATTCAATTCCACTTGAAGGCCCAAATATACTATAAGAACACCGACAATGTATCAAATAACACCTGCGAACAGTCGGTGTGATTCTGTGGAGCATGTTGAATACTGATTGCGGGACAGATAGGCAGAGCTGGTTGGGGATGAGAACTGAAGAACATGGGCTGGTGGTCAATAGATATCCCAAACTTTTATTTCTAGGTGGCTTGACAGGAAACCAATTGGAGAGGTACCCGACCTTTCAGCCGAAACGATGCCAAAATATTAGGTTTAATAAAATTTTACAACTTTGCTTAGAATATTAGTTTAACACTAATGAACATATTCAGTCACCTCAGAATTGCCCAGAAGACTCTGAGTAAGGTGAGGAAGGTCCCACAAGGTGCCATCAAACTATCAAAACCACTCATTTTGTGTCGTTCTCGTCAACGGAGGGGCTCCAGGGGTCACATATTGGTATAATTATATGCTACATGGTGAATAGTACCCTTAGAAAATGCCACCTCGGTCTGGCAGTGCCCGGGTGGGTAGATAAATGCATGCCACAGACTAGAAAAGGTGCGGCCAAAGACTAGACGTCCGAGACGCGTCGCATGCGTAATAAATGTTCAACAAAGCACACATTGAGGCTGGGTCAAAGGAAGTGAATGAAAGGGGACTTGTGTTGGATACACGGTCAGGCCTCAGGTTAAAGTAACATTGAGTTGATGTAGTGTAACAAATGTATGAGTTGAATGAAAAAACGGGAGACTTACGCTGTATCATCGGAGAACCTTGAGCACCTGATTACTTGAATGACTGATGCCAAGTTAAGTGTTGAACACTTTGGTTTAACTACACATATTTCCAAGGTAGCAATATTAGTGCGCAGGTTGAACCGTGGGAAAGAATGTCTTCCATCTTGCTTGGTTAAGGTGCACATCCTCAAAGTGATTGTCTGGGAGAACTCAGTCCATCGCCTATTAAGAAACACCGTAGACGTTGGTGATGCCCACCTGAAGGCCGTTGAATTAGAAGGGGTGAATCACAGCAGAAATTCGAATCAATGTATTTAGGCCTGGTTACATTGCTACGACAACTAATGGGATGCCGCCGCAGCCAACCAATGGACTTGGCAACAGCGCGCGAGCCGCCGAGTATCCAGATTTAGCATCTGGACACTTGAATTGGAATGAGGGGACAGAACCGCGGCTGTTGGAGTCGCACTGACGGATACATACAAGCTGATTGTAACGGAGATAGGTAACTGATCAAACTGGTGACCGGTGATAACGGGCGGTAAGATTGTCCAGGAACGCGGTTGAAGGTACATACTGGGATGAACCATCCCCTTTCGTGCTAGTCGACAGTGCCGCCGTCGGAGAGCTGCCAGGGGCACCAATCCAACCCGCTACTAGTAAGAAACTAGTTGAGGGGGTGTCAGCGCTGAACGCGAGGCTGGCGGGCTAAAGATTATTGTTAGCTTGAAAATAATGAATGCGAAGAAAACCAGTCACGCACCGTGCATAACCGCTGTTCTCCGTGCTGCCCCCGTCATGAACCCAGGATTTATTGCTAGAATGCACTGTATCTGGGAGGACTGCAGTGAGTAGGAGCATTGGACGAGGTTCCGGGGAGGATTCATACCGTTGTGGGGCGGGGTTGGAGTGCGGGGGATGGAAGCAGGAAGCAGAAACGCAGTCATCACCGCCGCATATATATATATGATTCACGGCTTGCCGCATTGGGGTGAATCCCAATGATACGCGGTTAACCGACGCGCCAGACCTTGACCTCACGAAAGCTAGCACTCGGTTAGTAACCTCACGATTTGATGCACCCACCTCACAAAAGTTGCCATCAACCTCACGATGATGGCGCGCAACCTCACGAAACCTCGCGCGCTCACGCACTCACGCACATGTATATTACCCGAAAATATCTGTACTTCGTGTCGACGATTTGAGTTGCAAGGCTTTTCAGCGGGTCGGTCGGGGAATGCCCAGTCGAACCCTGGAAACACTCGTTACGCTGTACTGATGCCGTTGAACACCACTCATGTTTGCCGGCGATTGTTGGGCTCTGAATCTCAGACCACCTATTTTTCGAGTGCATGAGGAACAGGAATGTTCACCTGAAGGCGGCGCAGGGTATCGAATCCCCAGGAGTCACGTTATTGGCACTGCCGGCGCCTTGGTACTCCGCATAACCAAGATCGACAATCGACGAGATTGGGGGCTCGACAAGTCTGGCAGTCCAAAAAGAGATAGCAGTGGCCCAGAGGCGGAAATTCCAGAATGCCATCTTGCAATCGTCCTTCAATATGTGTTGTCTATCCTGACATCAGTACTTGCTCATTTAATGCTCTCGGCGGATTTCAAACAATACAATGCTCCGCCGTTGACGAGATGGGCGTTACAAATGGAGTAACTCCACTGACACCACCCTTTCAATTCATTCTTTCATTGGACCAGCCAAATACACCTACTGATTGAATTCTTTCGAGAGGCATGGGCGACATGCTTCTTGCACGATGGTGGTTCCTCTCTGTGACCGTGGTGGTGAATAGGCGAAGTCGGAGAACGAACCGGTCCGTACCATGTGCATTGCGATGTTCTCAGAATTGAACTTCATTCCCCCTGTCAGCACTCCAAATTCTAATGCCGCGGCGCTTCCAACGTTGCATTTGTAGGGAGAGAAGTGCAGCACTTAGGGCTGGAACATGATGATTAAATATACCTCCAGGGTGTAATATAATTTAATCCGTTTTTATTCATATTTAATTATATTTAATTGTATTTACAGCTCTTTGCGGAAGTAAGGGCACTTCCATCTAATGTTGCCGCGACTCGAATGACTCGAATTCGACTTAACGCGCTTAGCGTCCGCGTATCACATCCATTCGGGGGTATTACGGTGTCAGGAACTGAAGTTACAATGGGTAGGCCCCCGGTCACTACCTACTAGGTCGGTCCGGAATAGAGTAAAACTGGGGCGAAAATTTCGATTTTTGGGTCCGGGATATAGAGTAAAACTGCCGTAGAATTGTGAGGGTTGGTCCGAGATAGAGTAAAACTGGTGGGCTGGATATTTTTTTTTTCGCCCAGAGTTTGAGTTTGGCAGTTAGTTCTTGGTTAGTTCACCGGTGTTTTGAGGCGGAAAACAGGGAAGAAACGTCCGGCGAACGCTAAATCGCAGTCAGCAACGCGGGGAGGCGCGAAAACGGGACGGGGAGGCACGGCGGCGAAAAAAAAGCCGTAAAATGGGCGTGGGAAAGAAAAAATCGGTTCGTCAGAGTAAAACACCTGCTAATCCCGAATATCTAAGCTAATTAGCTTGACCATGTACCCCCAATGGTTGGTCTAACTAGCTCAAATTGCCTATAGGTCACCCCCGTTCATACTCCAGTGGGTTTTTCAGGGTACTTTGGGGTACGTGTCCCCCGAAAAATTGGATTTTTGGGTGGAGGGGGACCCATTTTGGGTGGGATGGGGGACACCACGGGGTCGCCGTGGTTGGTGGACCCCACCAGTAGACACAGCGTGGTCCCGGGGTACGCACCACATGGCGGTGGGTACGATCCCCTGGTGTTGGGGTACGCACCACATGCCGGGGGTATGATCCTCTGGTGTGGGGGTACGATCCTCTGGTGTGAGGGTACGCACCACATGGCGGGGGTACGATCCTCTGGTGTAGGGGTACACACCACATAGCGGGGGTACGATCCTCTGGTGCGGGGGTACGCACCACATGGTGGGGGTACAATCCTCTGGTGTGAGGGTACGCACCAACATGGCGGGGGTACGATCCTCTGGTGTGAGGGTACGCACCACATGGTGGGGGTACAATCCTCTGGTGTGAGGGTACGCACCACATGGCGGGGGTACAATCCTCTGGTGTGAGGGTACGCACCACATGGCGGGGGTACAATCCTCTGGTGTGGGGGTACCCACCACATGGCGGGGGTACGATCCTCTGGTATGGGGGTACCCACCACATGGCGGGGGTACGATCCTCTGGTGTGGGGGTACCCACCACATGGCGGTGATAGGGCGTGCACCAAAGCACGCTTGAAAACTACCAGTTTTCTTTCGATTTCGAACCTATTTAAAGGTCAAAGGGAGACTAGGATTAGAGAGGGTACACTCTCCTCGGAGTGGTATTCTACGCCTATGACGGCTGAAAGTCAACGGGACACTAGTTACTCGGCACTCAGCGTGGCTCCCTTACGGGAGAGGCGCTTTGTTGTCGAGTCAACCGTTGAGCTCTTAGAGTTGGCTTACCGCCAGGCTCCGGGAGTGCTAGAGGTGATCAAGAGGGACTATTGGTCTTAGTGGCTGAACGCTATTAAGCGGGGCCTTGGGAGGAACAACCATGTTGAATTTAGAAGGACTCTCTACGAGAGGACTGAACTCTACCGGCGGCTTCACGGCCTTACGGGAGAGCTATCGGCCTTACGGGAGAGTGTCGGACTTGCGGGCGACGGGCTCAACTCAAGTTGAGTTCCGGCCCGCCGGGCAGGCTAAAGTAACCGCCGGGAGACCTCGGCTGAGTTTACCGTTGAGCCGTCCCGAGTACAACTCAGATCAGATCATCAAGATGAACCCTGTTGCAAACAATGTAACCAAGTTCGGATTGGTAGAAAGGCCAGACTAGTATTCGTTCATAAGGAACCACCCTCCGGGAGGGTTGAAGAAGACACGTCTGAAGAAGGACTACACTGGGAGAGGATATGGGACAGACAAGACCCGCCGGGAGAAAGCACTTCACTTTGACTCTACGGGCGGACGGTCGCTTGACAGATGATTAAGTCTCGGGACTTATGTTTCAGATTGTTATATCCGAGCCGAGGGGTTTAGGATATGGGCCAACCGAACGATCAGACACCTTCCGAACCGGAGCTGAGGGCCGGACAGAACGGAACCAGAGACCGGGGTCGAATGATGAAGATCGGCGGGCTGGATGACACAACGCGACAGGTCATGCGCGAGCGTACTGCCTTAGTCTTCGGAGATGGACAGAGAGATGAAGGGAGTGGTCCGGACCAGAAGTGTGATGGGTCCGATGGGTCCGGGCTCCGGATCGGAGTGATCGGAGCTACGGAGCGTCGGAGCGTCGGAGTGCGGAGCGCCGGAGTGACGGAGCGCGGGGCACAGAGAACTGGGGGACCGGAGTAGCGCTACACAACAAGGAGACGTAGTGTGAGCATACTTCCCTTCGTCCGGATGGACAGGAGTAAGCGGGTGAGGTCCGCAGTGAGTTCCGGACAGAGACTCAGATTACTTCACGAGGAACGGGGTGAAGCAACTTTAATAATCAAACTGATTTACAGGGAGTAGACTAAGAGGTTAAATAGTAAACAGGCTAATTGTAATGCATAAAGGAGATAGGTAATGAAGCATGTGGATGTAACAATAAAGGTGAGTAGAAGATGTGGACGCAACAATAAAGCTGAGTACCAAAAGGAGGAGAAGAAGTCAGGTGACTGATAAGAAGTACTGGAACAATAAGTAAGAAGTAAGGAACATGTCGGACCATTGTTGAACGAGTTGGACGGTGCCATAGCACGGAATCCAGACCCGTGTGGTTACTCCTGACAGCTCCGTGATGCGGAGCGGAGCGTGACCGGAGACGGAGCGTGACCAGAGTGTGACAGCAGGATCGGAGTGCGAGTCCCATGCATGATATATCACAGGAGACACAGGACATGGTGTATGGTGTGCAATCCGACTCGGAATGATGTTCAGGATGAATTGGGTAATCCAGAGTCGGAGTTCAAACGGAGTGATTGGTCAGCTCGGAGCGAGGTCCGAAGCAGGTCCGAAGCATCAATGCATGGATGTGCTGACTCCTACGTTACTCCGAAAACTCGGGAGTGAATCTCGGAACGGAGTCATTGGGCCGCACTCGGACCTTCATCCGAGTTATCCGTGCATGGATGTAACAGTATCCCCCTCTAGGGTTCGGATCCCTAGACGAACAACCCGGCTCCCGTGGTGAAATTGGGAACTGGTTGAAGTCAGGACCGAAGGCCAGAGCCGGAGGGAATAGGAATGGTGGGAATGGTGGGAATAGGTGGGAAGGGGTTGGAAGATTTGTTGAAGAAAACTTCGGGGAGAATTTTTGCCAAGTCAAGTCTTGAATCAAGCGCTGCATGCCAAGTGCTGACTACCGGAGTGTTGGTTGCACAACAGCCCAAAGCCCGGAACGTTCCGAAAAGCTGGAGGCACAGACGGAGCGTATAGTGGAGGGAATGGGGTGAAGCGGAGACGGAGGTAGGCCAGGTGAGGAGCAGCGTCAGAATGAATGCAGGAACTCCATGAACCGGAGGAGGTTGGTGATGACAATGACAAGAATCTCGAGAAGTCGGAATTCTGCCGGCGGCGGAGGCAATTTCGGAGTGATCAGTATCGATCGGACCGATTGCAAGGTGCTGCAGAACAGTGACGGAACTCGACAAGTTCGATCTATGGGCAGAGAACGAGTCGAAGTGACAGGAAGTGCTGAAGAATGTGAAATTGGCAAGCCGGAGTAGATGGGAATGACCAGGTGAAGATGAAGGAAAGGATTTGGTCGCGGGGAGAGAGGTCCGAACTGCACCAGAACGTTCCGAAAATCGGATCGAAATGGATGAAGTCGGAGCAGCTCCGACGGGCTTCGGAGCTGAAGAGGAGTGAAGGACGTGGTGGTGACAGAAGTCCTAGAGTGTCCTATGAAGGACCGGAGTTTGGGGTTGACGAACCGAAGGTGAGGCAACGGTTGTCGGGGAGATATCCATCGAAGGATCAGATTTTGCCGTCATAGCATGAGGGCAAGGAACCATAGAGGCTATCCATCAAGGAGAGTGAGGTAGAATCAACTATGGTTGCGCCTGACTCTGGTGTTCAAAATTAATTGAAGACCAATCCACTCAAACGTGGTTATGTATGGCGCTGCAGGGCCAAAGGACTGGCACTGAGGGCACATGGTCGAGCGAGATGTCCGGAGTGAGACCGGAGCATATGGGAGTGTACCGGAGACCCTGAAGGGGACCGGAATGCGGAGCGTGGGAGATTTGTCGGAGAGACGGGAGTGCAAGACCACATGGAAGAAAACTTGCTGTGAAGAGTTTTGTGAAGGGCTCCAAACAAGTACAGAGGGTTGAAGAAGTGTTGAAGTCGTAGTGAGCCAAGGTGATAATAAAAATGAGGTCCGGGTCAACCGGAGATAAGCGGAGTTAACCAGAGGTGTCGGAGACGTCCAATGGTCAATGGGAGTGAACACAGAGACTCCACATCCAACTCCGATTTTGGTAAACTCTGACCGGAGTCAACCAGAATGGAGCGGACTGGTGAAAGGAAGTCCCAGAGGTGGCGGGAGGAAATTAATGGGGTCCGGAGACGTTGAGGACCAGTTGGCACATGACCAGAGTACTCCGAAAATAACCGGAAGTCTTGGCGATGTTCGGAACGGAGGCTCCGTGGGAAAGCGTTTATCAGACGTTCCCGGTGAGCTCTTACCCGTGGTATCGAAGAGCGTGTTAGATGCCGGAGATTGTTGGAGAGCCCAAGTCGACAGCAGAGATTGCTGGCAAACCAAATCAACAAGTCCCGGATAGAACGTGAAGGGTGAATAGAAAGGAGCAATGGTACTTGAAGTCAATCCGGAGGTAACTCGGAGGACGGAACTATCCTCGGAGTCTCCGAAGGACGACATAGTAGCATGGGGATAGCTCGGGGATGCCCGAAGGAATAAAGGAAAGGTTGGCGGGGATTGTTGGATGAATTGGCACTGCTGAGGGCAAGGCCAAGATCCAGTGCGCAGGGATGGACATGAGAACGACTGATGCTCGAGACGGGGATGTAAATTCCGAAGGATTGTGAAGGAACCCAATGACATGATTGACAAGTCAACTCCGGATGAACACATAACTGTTGTCGGCGGTGATCCGAGTGCTCAAGAGCATTCTGGAGGTATGCGGAGATCGAGACGGGGGCTCGATGGGAAAGCATTTATTAGATGTTCCCGGTGAGCTCTTATCCGTTGTTTCGAAGAGTGCAATGACACCGGAGGTGGTCCAGGCAGAGTCGGAACAGGCCAGAAATGCGGACATGGATAGGAGTGACAGGAGCGTGCAATTGAAGGGTTTCTGAGTGGTCCGATGTCCGTGGATTGATCCGATCGGAGCGGAACGGAACGGAGCGGAGCATCGGAGCATCGGAGCTCCGAACTTCGGAACGGAGCAGCGGAAGTGTTGTAGAGCATGTCGAAGTCCATTGCGGGGATGTCGCGGGGAGTCCGGAGATAGAACTCAACCCTAGGAAGAGTTCGGGGACAGAACTCATTCCATGAACGACAGGGAGTGACTCGGGGATAGATGTCGCGGGGAGTCCGGAGATAGAACTCAACCCTAGGAAGAGTCCGGGGACAGAACTCATTCCGTGAACGACAGGGGTGTGACTCGGGGATAGATCTGCACTGAAACAAGCTCCGAAGTGATCAGCAAGCAAGTTTTCGTGTTGAAATTCGGATTTATAGCGGAAAAACATAGGGCGTATCCCCCTCTTAAGGGTAGACTTCCCATAGTCTACCGATAAACCCGATATCCCGGAGAGTCGACGGAGTGAA